>PVKC010001940.1:0-46589 GCA_004027635.1 Crocidura indochinensis
TTAGATCAAAATGATAAAATGCACATTTGTCTCAAAATGAATTCTGTCCTTTATCTATGGAACATATTCTCCATTTTATTATTCTGAAATAGAGATTCCCTAAATCAAATTAAAAGCAGCTAAAGTGGGACCCGGGAGATAGCATGGAGGTAAGGTGTTTGCCTTTCATGCAAAAGGTCTTCGGTTCGAATCCCGGTGTCCCATATGGTACCCCGTGCCTGCCAGGAGCAATTTCTGAGCATGGAGCCAGGAGTAACCCCTAAGCACTGCAGGGTGTGACCCCAAAACAAAACAAAACAAAAAAAAAACAAACAAAAAAAAGCAGCTAAAGTTTATTTTTTCTAAAAATATTTAAGAATTGAAATACATGTTGAGTTAAAACTTCAAGAATTACTTACAAGTCATCAGTATGTTTTCTTTACTCTCATATAATTTAAACACCCTATTGTTTCTGTCAGTGTGCAAACACAATTTGATATTTAGGTACTTTAAGTATGCATTTTGTTTCAGCTATATCCTGAGCTGATAAAAATGCAAACGTATCTATTTTAAACAAGTGAATTTATAAAGTTGTTTTAATTATTATTTATAAATGATCTCAAACCTTGATGACTATTTTAAGATAAATGTTAAATAGATATTAGTTCAGATATTTTGGATTCGCATAGTTAAGTGCTTTTAATCAGCTCTTCTCATTATTCAGATTGATAATACAGCATTCTTCATCTTTTTATAGCATTTGAACTTGTTTTGTTTAAATTAACGTAAGAAGACGTGTTTATTTTGCAATTTATTTGAGGTAACTGACTTACTGAAAATAAAGTATAAATAGTTTAAAATTGACACGATTGTGTAAACTATTATTTCTTTTTGAGGGCAAGGGTTTGAAGTGTCCTTGTATCATTTAATCGCATTTACTTCTTCAATTCTGCTGTCTTTATTGAGGTCTTGCTCTCTACAGCTATCTTCTCGGCACCAGAGATACAGCTCAGTAAAAACCAAGAGAATGAAATCTTTGCCCTTGAGAAACTCTCAAGAGGTTTACTGCCTTGGAAGAATCTATATTCGCCCTTAAAAATACCTGGAACACATCTTTACAGTAAAATTTGTCAGTTGATTGAATTCCATTTCAGTAACTGTGTGGCAATCTTTCTTCTGGTTAATTAGTCTCTGTTTAGTTAGTATAATCAGACTTTCCTTGAACAAATGTGTTGATATTAACGTTAATGTGAACCTGCTGACTGAAGATCTTTTTTGACCCTAATGTTTTAGGGTATACTCACCATGTCTTTCTAGAAGGGGATACGCAGCCCCAAGAGCGACTGATCAGCCAGTCCTTAGGGGAAAACATCCTGCTCGCTCAAGATCGAGTGAGCACTCTAGTATCAGAACACTGTGTTCTATCGAGCACCTAGCCCCAGGAGGGTCGGCGCCACCTTCTCCGCTTCTAACAAGGTCGCTATTCAGTGTCCAACCAGCATTTATGTTCTGCCTCTTCTAGGTGTTGGTGTGGTGTTGTACCTTCTAAAACACTCAGCTTTTTTCACTCATTACAACATCATGGTTCTTACTGCTTTGTGACACTTTAAACCTCTCCCACATCTCCTATTACTTACATCTCTCTTCAGCATGGTATTCAGTAATTCCTGCCAATTAGCTATCATTGAAAACTGAATTTGGCTGTGTTATGTCCTTCCATCTGTTTGTGACACATTCATAGACAATTTTTAATTATGGAAATCCTTCATAAGAAATAAACTGGAGTTAAATGTATATAATAAAAGGTTATGAGATGAATGTTAGTAGAATATGTGAATTCAGTAAAAGAATGCTTTAAATGCTTTTGTTTAAAATATTTTACTATCAGCGGAATAGTCAAATAGTCCGGAGGAAGCAAGTATAGTGAATGGTAATTATAAGATGAATAGCTGCAGATCTTATATAAATATAATGTAAATATTCATTTCACTATAGCAGTTTCAATGACAGCCTTTCTTAATTTATGTTGTTAGACTCAAAGGCTGTAATTAAATATTTGGTTCAGTACTATCTAAAACAGAATTTAATGGAAAACTACAACTTTAATTACAAAGTTAATTTTAAGAAATACAAATTGGATACTTCTCAGTTTAGGAGTTCATTATGCAAAATGTCATGGCATATACTTTCCACTCCTTTCCTAGTAGTCTCTATATGTAAATATAAGAAACGTTTTGAATTTTGCTTCCAATGGCCCAATTTGGATAATTGTGTCTAATAATAGGAAGAAAAGATTTTTGTTGACCATGTGAAATTTTATCATTCCATATCTTCCCTCTCTTTTTTTTTTATTTATCCACAGGATGCACCATCAAGGAAGTCCAACTCAATCTCCTCCCACAGACACATCTTTCAGCAGTCGAAGGGGAAGACAGCTCCCACAAGTGCCAGTGAGAAGCGGAAGTATAGAACAAGGTAGCCATCCGTTAGAGAAATTGTCCCCAAACTTGGGTTTGAGATGCACCTTTTTAAATTCCTTTTTATTAAATTGAATAGTGGTTTTTGATTCATAGTAGTCATCTTTGAATTCCAGTTTCACTACCTAATTTTAATGGTGATGACAGATCCACGGTTTCTAGCAAGTGAGTGAGTGAGTGAATAAAATTTGGGTGATCAGTGAAAAGAATGGAATTAGTCCTTAGAAATATCTGTTTTAAAGAACTGAGAGAAGAAATCTTTTTTTCAATTTCAGCAAAATATAATTTTGTTTTAATTCTTACTGAACCTTGTTTTAAAATTATTTTAAGTTAAATTATTGTCCATATTGAAGACCTTACTTGCATTTTTATTTAAACTTGCTTGTAATATACTATATTTTAATATTTGATTACAAAAATGACTTAAGGCAACATTTTAGAATCTTTCTTTTAGTCATTCAAATTACTTAAAGGTTCTCATATTTCAAACATACATACATAGTATTTTGTGTGTGTGTGTGTGTGTGTGTGTGTGTGTGTATAATGTGTATGTGTGAGAAGAAGAAGGGAGAGAAGAAGAAATAGAGAAGAATGGAATTGATTTAACAGTAAGAATTACATTCACAAAACTATCTGGGTTAAATCATATAAATACTAGAACAAAATGTAGCTGTTTTCATATTGTTAACCAAGTAGCTAGTTATTTTCTCAGCAGGTGAAAGGATATATAATTAGTATATTTATTGCATAAGCTTCGAGTCAATGAAATAATTTTAATTGGAAGTTGTAGTTTAAGTTCAATGAACTTATATTTAAAACCTTTTGAAAACTATCATTATTATGAAGTAATTAAAAAGTTAATATTTTGAGTTTTTTCCAACAGTGCTGATAGTTGCTGATGAAAAACTTGTACTTGATGCTATACTGAGTATTCCGGGTCTCATTTTCTCACTAAATATAAGTACTGTAATGAATGTGTGTCACACTAACATTAAAAACAATAGAAGCTAATTTGTTCAAGAGATGTATGTATCAGAGTTTGAGTGTAGTGCTTGATAATGGAAAATTATCTTTGATTTTAGGTGTCTTAACATAAGAATGCTGGGATGGTAAACTGGATTGTTATGATTTTTAAATTCCATGTCCTGATGATATATCAGTATCATGCTCAAGGTTGTTTAGTGTATTAATTTGGTAAATCAGAAAATTATGCTATAAAAACACTGACTTCCTTTTCTATAATATCAATGTTATATGTAATTTATGTATTGAACAAAAATTTTCTGGGAATGATTTGAGATGAAAATTTATAATTAGTTATTCATATTTTAGCAGTAACCCTGATAAAATTTCTTTAAAATTTGTGATTATTAAATTATCTATTGAATAATTCCTGTTGCACAACTAATCTAAAAATTCCGTTGTTTATCTACTAATTCATTATTACAGGCCATATTTTACTAAAGACTGAAATCTTAAAAGTTGTCTTTTCCTAAAATTCTTTGCATTTCCTCTGGTTGCTAAAACATTCATCAGGTTCAAATTATATGACATAGTGCATGTTTTTTGACCTAGGGATATTGTCGTTCTTTTGTTTCTTTAGGAGAGTTTCTTCTACAAAATCAGATTGTTTGGCTGTTTGGTTTTAATAAGGCTCTTTTATTAATACAAGTTGCAAACATTCCTGTTTATGATGTTTATATTTACAGTTCTCTTTCAGAAAAGTCATATGATTAAATTGAGGAAGAAAGGACTGACTGAGGATGGAATTGATGGATATTTTGATATTTAATATTATATATGCTAATATAATAAAATTATAATAGTATAGATATACTAATGGATGTCTCTTTTAATTTCAGTTTCTGAAATTTATTGAGTCTTATAAGGAAAGCTTTTTAATATATGGAAAATATATTAGCTAAAAATATATGTAAATGTTTTCATGCAGTATTAGATTAAAGCATTTCAGTTTATGATGTTAACATATACTTCAGAGCTTTAGTAAACTTATGATACTGAGCACCACCATCTTATTACAGAACTATTTCAAAATGAACACATATATATATTTGTGTCTGGAAATGTGTTTAAACTAACCTTCTCATTTGTTTCATGAACTAGAAGTGATTTATTGTGTTAAATTAAGGTAGTATTATAGTTGTCGGGTGATATAATAGTTTTTATTTTCTTGATATTATTTGTAAAACCTCAGTTCTGTCTTTTGAGAAGATGAATGCTCAGGGAAATTTATTTGCAATGGTAAACCTAGTAGATATGTCTTCCTTCTTTTAATTTTTAGCAAAGTATAGTTGTTTTTTAAAAGAAAACTTTGATTTATGGGAACACATTTTATACATGATTTATATTTTATATAGTTGTACAGTTTGGTGTATATATTAAGTAATGTTATCTACATATATTTTAGATACAGTTTATCAGTATTATTATTTTATAAAAATGGAAAGTTAACAAGATTATCTGGATTTATTTACTTATGTAATTTTCCTATAATTTATTTTTATAACTTAGTTCTTTTGGTGGCATAAAATCAATGTGTCCTTTAAATCTAACATCACTTGAAAAGACACTAATTTTAAAAATGTTTGCTTTTAATTTTTGAAGAAGTATTTTAAAGTATATTTTAAAGCTCAGAAATGTTAGACTATTTGCTATATGAGATCTGATTATATTGAGAGAAAAGTAATTAATACAGATTTCGAAATAAATTAACTGAAAGATAAACTTTAAATTTTGAGTAACTTTAAAGGTAGGAGAATATTGAGAGAAACATATTATAAGAAAAGTTTCTGGAATAGGGCCGAAGAGATAGCCTGGAGGTAAGGCATTTGCCGTTCATGCAGAAGGTCATTGGTTTGAATGCCGGCTTCCCATATGGTCCCCCGAGCCTGCCAGGAGCGATTTCTGATCATAGAGCCAGGAGTAACCCCTGAGCACTGCCGGGTGTAACCCCAAAACCAGAAAAGTTTCAGGAATTTAGTTACCATAGTGTATCCTTAAATAAATAAGCAACTTGATTGATAGTATAAAAATGTATATATATTTCATTTGAGCATTTGCATGTAGCCAGCCCAAGACCTATCCCCAGAACCACATAAGGTTCATCTGACAAATCAAGCTAAGATGGCTCCCTGAACACTGAGTCAGGAGTGAAACAAAATAAAATAAATGTATATTTTTCTTAAAAAAAAATCTAGTTGATGTGTCTGTAGTAATTTTTATGGGATTTTTTTTTTTTTTTTTTTTTTTGGCTTTTGGCTTTTGGGCCACACCAGGGCTTGCTCCTAGATCTAATGTTCAGGAATTACTGCTGGTTATGTTTAATGGACCTTTTATAATTTTCTTGATAAAACCCAGATAAGTCACGTGCAGTTCAAGCACCCTGCCACTATCACTACAGCTTCGTGAAAGCTTTTAAGGAATAAATATTTAACTATCGTTCTTAACCTAATTCTGTTGTTTTATGTTTGCTACTATTATTTCTGAAACCTAAAACTCTGATAGTTCCCTTCAATAGCTCAGATTGGTTATTATTTCTTATAAAAGTGCACACACAGAGAGACCAATAAAAATTCTTTATAAAATGTCTAAGAAGAATAGTCTCCAAACATTTTTTAAGGTATTTTAAGATTTGAGGACAAAACGGTTCTGTAAATTGGTTCATATTTAAGTAAAAAAATGTTACAGAATAGCTCCTGTAACATCTCTGTAAAAAACATTTCTGTGAAAAGATTCATTACATACTAATAAGTGGAATACTTTTTATTAATTATATGAAATGTAAACTTTTAAATAGTATGAAACAAATAATATAACTTTTAGTTTGGAATGTTAAATCAACTTTTAAGTATACTTTTTTGTTAAAAGTAGCAGTGGACTAAAACTAAACTTTTAGTAATTGTTACTGAAATACACAGTTCTTTATAGGGAAAGAAAAATAGCAAAAAATATTTTCAAATGCCAGTGAATACTAGTTTTATAATTTTTCTTTTCATTTGAATTTATATTCTTGAGATCATTTTTTGGTTAGTTTGTATTTGAGATTTTCTCATGGTTTGTCATTGCAATTTATCATTTCACATTATATGTTACACATTTTATTATTCATGCCATTGTGTCAACTCACATTTCCATGTCTAACTATAAATTTGCTGATTTCTTTCTTTTGTTTCCATCATTATGTGCATTTAATTCATTGAAGAACAAGAAAAATTTAACTCTTCCAAAAAAGGTAAATATTAATGTAACTTTTTAACCATTATATATTCATTTCTTCCATAATATGGGTTATTTACATGTTTTTACTGAAATAGTCACCAACATATTTAACAAATGGATTTTTCTTGTCAAATGCTATTTTAGAGCAGTTTATGGCTTTTCTTTTATAGCATAAGCAACTCAAATAAAATGGAAAGGGTAGCTTTAAAATTATGAGTATCTTTACTTCATAGTATATCCATACTCACAGCAAGATACAGTTCTCCTTGGAAAATAAACTGCTTTATATACCCCTCCTTTAATATATAAGGGGTATGCTTCTTACTTATTGTTTATGGTAATATCTCCTGCAAAAGAAAAGAATACCTGGGTTTTTCTTTTAGAAAATCAATAACCATATAGCATATTTGGCCCCGTTGTAATTATGTATCTTGCAATAGTTGGGTAAATGCTATTTCTTCTGATCTCAATATTGTAATAGCATCCATTAAGTTTGTCTTCCTGAGGGACATAAATGAAAAAATTTGTTAGCCTGACATGTTGACACATTTTTATCTTTCAGCCTCATTAGTTTTGGAATCACAGTTGATATGTGTTCTTCATCTGTGAAGTTTTAGGAGATGCAAAGCTCTTCCAACTCTCACATAATCTCTATACCATATCATTTATTCAGTGTTATTATTGACCTGATACCTGAATATTTGAACATGAGTTCTCCTAATGAAATAATTTTGTTCATAATTATTTTAAGATTTAGGGGCCCGGGAGATAGCATGGAGGTAAGGCGCTTGCCTTTCATGCAAAAGGTCATCGGTTCAAATCCCGGTGCCCCATATGGTCCCCCGTGCCTGCCAGGAGCAATTTCTGAGCATGGAGCCAGGAGTAACCCCTGAGCACTGCCGGGTGTGACCCAAAAACCACAAAAAAAAAAAAGATTTTATAATACTCTACAGTCTAATAAAATACATTTACTCTGTATTCGAACTTGGGTTAGTGAATGAGTTAAATTAATATCTTTTGTAAAAATAAAAGCTATTTATTCCTGACAGCAAAAAATTTTAATTTAGCACTTAGATTGAGAGTGATCATGAAATTTGTCCATTTACACTGCTACTGAGCAATACTCTTGCCTCTGTTCTTACATTATACTTTAGAATGTCTTTATCTAATTGGCACAAAAATTAAATACTATTTTTGTGAAATATATGCTATGTACCTCAGTTTTAAAGCTGAACATTAGAGATGATATTCAATTACTTATTTTACATTTAATGTATAGAATATTTTATTCTGTTGCATAATACATATGTATGACACATAATATCTGGTATTATAAACATTAAATATAAATAAAAATTTTAGTGAGATCAAGATGTTTTCATTATTAGAGTTTGCATAGATTTTTTTAAATTTCATTATCATAAATTCAGCTTTAAGTTCACAAATATAAGAATGGTCAATATAGGGGACAGATTAATAGTACAGCAAATAAAGTCACATGCCTTGCACACATTACTTAGATGCCTGGCATCCCATATGTTTTCCCAAGCTTTGCCAAAATGATGACTAATTACGAAGCCAGGCATATCCCCTAAGTACTGCTAGGTATAGTCCCAAACCAAGAAGTATTAACAATCTGGCAGTTTTCATTGGATACAGAAAGTATCCTCACAGAATGAACCATATGGCTGAAAACAGTCACAGCCCCAAATGTATCTGTGAGAACTCTATCTCTTCTCTGGAAGCTAAGGCAGCACATCTTAACCACAAAGAGTTTGAAAAACCCAGAAAGAGGTAGAAGAAAATTCAAGAAAATGATTTAAATAAATATTTAGACATATATTATTCCATAATGAACAGAACAAAAGTTTCGCATAAAAATTCACTATTGGAGGCCAGAGAAATAGTTAACTACTGAAGCTCATGCTCTGCATGCAGGAGATCTGAGCTTGATCCCTGGCATCACATAGTCCCCAGAAAACTGGAAACAAGCAAACAAAAAAAGCACCAAGCCAAAAATATTCATTGAAGACTGCTATTGTGGGTTAAAAACAAATGAATAAACCAATAAATCCTGACATCTGTGAAGAATATTTTTGAGAAAGCGAATGTTGATCATATTCGATAATTAAGTTATTTCTAGATAGATAAGAACTATGTTGTTCCATACCTACCAAGGTATTCAGTAAGTTCATTTATAATTAATTGTTGAACTTAAGGACAGCCATTGATCCCCATTTTCCAGGGATCAAAATTTTTCCCATGATGCAAGATTTACAGGACAGTGGAACACAAGTTATATTCCAAGTTTCTCAACAACTCTAAAACTCAAACCATTTATTAAGTGCCTGTTGTCTTAGCAGTTGATTTGTAATTCTGTTAGAGCATCTGCACAACTGCAAGGAAAATACGACATTTGGTAAGAAGAAAGTCAAAGAATTATGAAATTCTAAGGCAGGTTCATAAAAAACATCTAAAAAGAAAACTTGCTGTAAGACAGAACCAGGTTGTGTCTCTATCATTCTTGTATTTTCAGATGTCTTAAGTTATTAGGACCCCAGCCAATCTGGTTCGGATGACCTGATTTTTGACACTCAACAAAAATATTGTAATTGTTGGCTTTTCCTTAAAATTACTATGCAACTTGATAAAAGAAAGCAAGTCTAGTTGATAAGGTAAAATATCATCCACCTTGAAGGGTAACTGAGAAGTCATAAATATTAGGGCTATATCATTAACCTTTTACAGTTATTTTTATGTTGAAAGCTGATAGATCATTATCATTGTAGGCTTCAAACTGCTTTATAGGCATAGTTTCAAAGATTCATTCTCAAAGTAAGACTTCTTCTCCCTCTCTGCTACATTTCTTGGACAGTTTTAAAGAGCCCATGAATGTAGTTTGGGGGCATCGAAATAATGATATAAGAAGATCAATAAAGAACCAGAAATTAAATGACTTCAAGGTGAGAATAATTGTTATCATCGTAATAAATTTCAAATTTGTATGCCTATAGATAGCTTTCATAATTGCATTAACTGTGGGGGCTTAAGAAGCAGTTTTGAATCATTCCAAAACATGCCATACTATTTTTTTTACAATATAAATTTATTTTATTATAAAATGTGAAATTTAAACATGGAGAATAAAAGGCAATCAGTTTAAATGATTAAATGATTTGACTCACAGCAAGAAGTAAATAGCAGTTAATTTGGTTTTTCTGTTTCAGTAATATACCAGATCAGAGAAGCTCTTGACAGACGATCTCTCCTTAAATATGTTTTAAACTCCAAATGACTTATTTGCAATTTTCTCTTATAAAATGGTGGCAAATTGTTTGAATGGTAAATCATGTAAAATGTGCTTACAGAACTTTATAGGCATTGATATTAATTAAGAACATTCCATATAAATCTAATACAACAGTAAATTATTGAATTTTAATTAGTTTTAAATAGCTGCTACCTGTACACATTTTATAGTGTTTCTGGTTAAGAAACATTATAGGAGCAAATTATGTAATGACCATTACTAAAATTAGTTAACTATATACTTTCAGTGATCATTAACTTGTCATTACATTTTAATTTTATTCACACTTTATTATTTAGTAAATGTATATTATAGCAGGCAAATTATTTCCTTTCATTGAGTCTTTGATTCTTAAGATTTGGAAAGTTAGGGGCTTTGTGACAGTACTTGCTTTGTACAAAGGCAAGCTCAAGTTCGATTCTTGACACCACATATGGTCCCCCAAGCCTGCCAGGATTGATCCATAAGTCAAATCTGAGCAGTGCTGGGTGTGGCCCAAACATCTTCAAAGAAATGTTTGAAAGTTCAAATGTATTAATCTTCCAGGAATTTGCTTGTGAGTAATTGATGTGAATACTTATTAATGTTTATTTATAACCATTTAAGACTCCATTACTCCATTAGTAAAAGCAGGGTTTTTTTATATTTTTAAATAAATTCGTAGAGTTTATTAGTGTGTATTAAATAAATTGGGAGGGCCGGATAGATAGCATAGATATAAGGCATCTGCCTTGTATGCAGAAGGTCGGTGGTTCAAATACCGGCACCCATATGGTGCCCTGTGCCTGCCACGGGCGATTTCTGAGCATAGAGCCAGGAGTAGCTCCTGAGTGCTACCTGGTGTGACCCAAAAATAAATAAATAAATAAATAAAAATAAATTTGGAGGGGCCAGAGAGAGCACAACAGTGGACGTTTGCCTTGCAAACACAGCCAACCCAGGACGGACTCTGGTTCAATTTCCAGCATCCCATATGGTCCTTCACTTCCCAAAAACGATTTCTGAGTGCAGAGCCAGGAGTAACCCCTGAGCACTGTTGGTTTGACCCCCCAAAAAAATAAATAAATAAATAAATTTGGATTTATAGAGAATAAAAGAAAAACAGTTCAAAGTTCTTATTTCCAACCCTATTTTCTCATTATACAAATTCAATATTTATTTATAATATTCATAAGCACTTTAGTTTTTAAAAACCTTAGAGTACTTAACACATCAGCCAAAAGTTTTTGCTTCGATCTGTTATCTGACTCCTGTTAACTGCAGGGACAGTGAAGAGGAGAAATAGCAGATTTAAATTAATCCAAACTGTGTATGGCTACAAAATATTGTCATATATTTCAATAATTGAAACAATTATGCACTTTAAAAATGACATCAAGTTTCACCATTATACAACATTAAATCTTTCAATTTTTCTGTTGTTCTAACCATCATTATAAAAATGAAAAAATACAGATAAGAATGTAGTGATCATTAGTTATGATAAGCATGATCCTTCTGGATCTGATTTTATGATTCTCTTAAAGAAACATTACTTGGTCAGCATGTTCATCATGAAGATTAAATTCAAAAAATGTCTCAAAAAATGACAAATCTCTAAACCTAACTTCATTTAAAAAGAGCCTTTGTACTATGAAAGGGCAAAGTAGTGCAAAAGAGATAGAATAATTTATAAGGTGCTTGCATTACACAGCCTAATCAGGATTGATACCTTGCACCTCATATGGTCCTCTGACCCTGCAAGGAGTGATTCCTGAGCTCAAGTCCAGGAATATTCCCTGTGCATTGCTGGGTTTGTTACAATAACAAACAAAGGCAAAGTAAAATGGCAAGAGCCTATCTTATCTAGTAACTATATGAGTATCCTTGGATTTGGCAGTGTTACATGAAAATGATGCCTAGAGTTGAAAATTCTTGCTTTTAGTTCTTCTATTGCATATGTGCAAAGCATTTTGTTCTAGAATAAAGGCCCAGAATATGAACATTTGTTTATTGTCAGTACTTTAATTATTCAGTGTTGAGTTTTAGTTTCTGTATGCAATAATTTAATAGACACTACATAATATACCATATTATTTTTGTGGGTTTTTTTTGGGGGGTCACACCCAGCAGTGCTCAGGGGTTACTCCTGGCTCCATGCTCAGAAATTGCTCCTGGCAGGCACGGGGGACCATATGGGGCACTGGGATTCAAACCGATGACCTTTTACATGAAAGGCAAACGCCTTACCTCCATGCTATCTCCCGGGCCCCAATATACCATATTTTTAATAAAAAATTACTCAAAATGTTTAAGGAAAACACCATCTTTTAATGGAAAAAGTACTACGTTTAAAACTGTGTGAAATACCAGGGCTGGAGCAGTGGTGCAGCAGGATGGACCACAGTTCGATCCCCAGCATCCCATATGGTCCCCAAATCAGGAATGATTTCTGAGCACATAGCCAGGAGTAAACCTGTACATCACTGGTTTCGGTCCAAAAAGCATAATTTTGGTTAATTGCCAAATTTATATATTCCAAAAACTAGGTAATAAAGTAAAAGTATAACCAATAGTCATTTTCAATTTTTTAATATTTATGTCAATAATATATTGAAATAATTATAATCATAACCTTAGCAGCCACAAACTATTCTAAGCAATCTCTTCACTTAACAAAATTTCTATGATATGTATATGTATTATATATGTTGTATATATATATATATATAAAATCAGAAAGAATTATTGAAGAACTGATATGTGTTATAAGAACTGATCTGTAATATATGCCTAGCCATTACCATTTGGCAAAATCGTATCCAAGCATATAGAGTATTTCTCCATTTTAATTATTTGTATTCCTTTAAAATCTAAAAAGATTTAGTAGAGATAAGCCAGATTATTTTATTATTCAGGGAACAATTCACTAATTTTTCATCTTTAATTCATTTAACCCATGTTTTATACTATATTGGTTCTTCTTTGTATTTGAGTTCCCATGGTAAATTTTTAAAGCAATTTATTTTGATCACTGATTGTTTTGAACGCTGTCAGTTAATGAGGTTTATAACTCACTTATTTCTTTCTGCCTGACAACTTTCAGATGTGTCATTTATCATAGAAATTTCTGAGACATGCTCTAAAGCAAGGTTGGCACTCCACTTATTATTTAACTCTCTTTGTATTAATAAACAAAGAGGAAACAGACATATTTTCTATTCATAAATTTGGTAACGTAATTACTAACTAGAAAGGCTTACTTGCTCTGTCAGATGTTACTGCACATCGGCTTTAACAAATACTGTTATTAAAATGCAGTACTAAAATACTGCAACAAGTAAATAAAGTATTTACTGTTACAGTCTTAGTTAGTTCTATTTCTCCTCAAAAGTCACTACAAGTACTTAGAAATATTCAGACTATAAATATATGGTATGAAACTTCGAGTCTTGCTAATTTCTAGATGAACAGAATATTAGTACAAAAATTCAAATATAGAAATAATTTATTTACATGTAATTGTAATTTCATGAATATTAGTATAAGTATACTTAGAAATTTTCATGCAGGTACATAACAGATTTTTTATTTTTAGTAAGAGAGTTTTAGTAAATACTTAGGCTTTCTCTTTAATTTTCTTTAATTTCTTTAAAATTTCAAAAATGATATAGAGAAATATGTATAGATACAATATTTGCAAATTTTTCCAACTTTATGAAATTATCCAAGATTGTTCTAGATTAAAATTTCATAGTAAAGCATGGTATATGAAAAGTAGCTCTTATTTTTACTTATTATTTTATAGAAGATATAATAGATTTATTTTCTTACCTTTGCTCTATAGTTATTAAATAATTTAGAAGAAAATATTATTTTATATCAGTATTTTAATTTATTTCTCTAAGATTTAGTATTATTTCAAAGTTTTGATTGTACAGTTGGGTTTATTTTGGGCCTGTGTATACTTGTATGAAAAAAATTGTCAGTTTAAAAATAACAATGTGAGGGCTGGAAAGATAGCATAGTGGTAGGGCTTTGCTTGCATGTAGACGAATTGTGGTTCGAATCCCAGTATCCTATATGGTCCCACGAGCCTGCTAGGGGCAATTCTGAGCATAGATCCATGAGTGACTCCTGAGTGCTGCCAAGTGAGACCCCAAAACCAAAATAAATAAATAAATGAATGAATAAATAAATAAATAAAAATAACAATGTGAATTAAAATTACAAAAATGATATAAAGAGAAATATGTATAGAAACAATATTTGCAAATTTTTCCAACTTTATGAATTTATCAAAGTTGTCCTAATTCGGTTGCATTCAAAGGAAGTTTTTTATTTATTTTTTTTTGGGGGGGGGTTTCAGCCACACCCGTTTGATGCTTAGGGATTACTCCTGGCTAAGCACTCAGATATTGCCCCTGGCTTGGGGGGACCACATGGGATGCCGGGGGATCGAACTTCCTTTGAGGGGAAGTTTTTAATTGATTATTATCTTATTTTCTTAAGATATTATTCAGCTCAGTGATAATTCAAACCCACAAACCTACCTTAGTAATAAATTTTGTATTTAATCACTGTATTTTTTTTGTACTGTAAGACACACCTTACCCACCGAAAGATGTGTATTATAGAGTGAATGCCACCAGTACCTGAAGCCTGAGTGCAGGGGAGGAGAGCATCTAAAAACAATGTGCATCTTATGGTCAGGTGCATCTTATAGAGTGAAAAATACGGTAGATCTTTGAGGCAAGGGATATAAATTGTTTGCATTACTTCACGATTTCATTCATTAGAAGACTAAAGGATATAATTTTGTTTTGTTTTGAGCCACACCTGACTGTGCTCAAGGGTTATTCCTGGCTCTGTGTTCAGAAATCGCTCCTGACAGGCTCAAGGGACATATGAGTTGCTGGGGATTTGAACCCAGGTCCTTCCTGGGTCAGCTACATGCAAGGCAAACGCCCTATTGCTGTGCTATCACTCCGACCCTGGAAATGATTTTTTTTTGGTTTTTGGGCCACACCCATTGAAGCTCCAGGGTTACTCCTGGCTATGTAATCAGAAATCTCTCCTGACTTGGGGGACCATATGGGACTCAGGGGGATCGAACCGTGGTCCGTACTAGGTGTACAAGGCAAGTTCCTACTGCTTGTACCACTGGAAATGAATTTTTAATAAAATTTGTCATGTAAAATGATATAGGTTTTGTAGCTACAATGCCAGTTTGGGGAATTAAGTAAAAAACATGGATTTTGTTCAATTTTTAAAAAATGTTTTACTTAAACCATTATAATTTAACAAGTTATTCATCAGTGGTTTTTAGATGTACAAAGTTTCAGGACGAATTCTATTACCAGTCTCAATCTTACTCCACCAATGTTCCCATAGTTTATCCTATTATACAACCTGGGGCCCACCCCATCCTGCCATCTTAAGAGGAGCCATATCTAAATTTGGTTCTTAAAGTTTGGGTCTTATGATTTCATTATTGTTGACTTTGGCTTGGATATTTAGTCCTGTCCTTAACACCACCAATGCTCCCAAGACCCCTTCAAAATATTCAATTTTAGCAATGGCATTTTAATGACTTTTAGTGTGCAATATTGTGGATACTCAGAATATTCATAAAATATGAGGTTAATGTTAGATTAGGTGAGAGTTTCTAATTATTTCATTTTTGAATCTTGCTTTTGCGTTACCATTGTTAATATAAAATCTAAGTGACCATTTATCATTAATGATTCTTTTCAAAGTAATAAATTTGATTTCTCTATACTAAGTGATTTTATTAATTGTAGCTTACTAAGTAGGTCATATACCATAATTAAATTCACCTTTAATTATTACTAAATATTCTCTGTATAAACCATGTACATTAATAGAATCTACTTTTCTTATTCATATTTGTGACACTAGCTTCAAAATGTATCCTACTATTTAAATTGATTAATCAAGAAATAGTTCATTTCATTTCATAGGATACAGTTAAAAATAAATTCAAAAATAAGTTAATTCAATGTAAAGGTTAATTTCCACATTCACACTGAAGGTATTTCATTGTTTATAAGAAAAATTGTTTTATTAATTATGAATAATTATATGAATAGTATTTTAGAATATAACTGCTTAAAATATTAGAAGCAATATTTAAAAGTATATTTTGTATAGTTATATGATTTATTGATTTGTATATTAAATTAAATATATTTGCATTTTCCAACTGTTCTTGGAATCTAAGTAGTGGAGAGAGCAAAGAAGCTACATATTTGATGGTGAATCAAGAAGATCTACTTATGATTCTATATAATATTAATTTTGAGCTTTTCTACCTTTGACAGATTAAATGATTTTAATTTTCATTTTGTGAGTAAAGGTAGTATTTTAACAGTTTTTGAAGATGAAAATGAAGTTATTTTAAGTTATTTGAAGATTCATTTTAGATAACCTGACTTTGTCTTCTTATGCTTTAGTTTTGATTTTCCAGAATAAACATTGAAATATAGGCCTGTCATAAGCTCAGTAACTTGACCAAAGGGATGTGGTGTTGTTCTAGGATAGTTAATTTATCAAAACTTATTCAGAAAGTTTTAGACTAGTACCTATTAGGAAATGATTTTTCAGTCCTCCTTAAGAAATGATGTGAAGGCTGGGCCGGAGAGATAGCACAGCAGTAGGATGTTTTGCCTTGCATGAGGCTGACTCAGGAGGGATCCACTTCAAATCCTGGCTCCTATATAATCCCCCAGTCTTCAGTGGTGATTTCTGAGTGCAAAACCAGGAGTAACATCTGAGCACCACTAGGTGTGGCCCAACAACCAATCAATGAAGTTTAAAAAACAAAAAAGAATTGATGATAAGGGCCAGAGTGTATAAGGTAGGGCTCTTGATTCATGTGGGAAACCCAAGGTCATGCTCTGCCAGCTGATATGGTACCTCAAGCACTGTCAAAAATTATCCCTAATATTACTCCATTGAACCAGGAGTAAGTTCTGAGCACTACTGGATGTGTCCCAAAAATTGAACCTCTCTCGAGAAAAATAATTATATGATATTAGGGACTGGGAAGATAGTAATAGAGTTAAGGCATCAACTTTGCCTATGCCTGATCCTTTTTGACTTCTGGCACCATATGGTTTCCTCAGCTTCAAATATGGTATCTCTGGATAACCCAGGTACTGCTAGGGTAGCACCACAGGGCCCAAGCAGCACCCAAGCTTCCTCAGCCCTATCATTGAACTATTCAGCATGATAAGCTGACAAACTCTGCAATTGGCCAGGACCACCTGAGTACCACCTGGCAACCCTCCCTTTTTCCTTCCCTACAAGAAAAAATATCATTATATAATACTCAAACTAATGGTTGCAAATATTTAGGTTAATCTAGGTTGGAAGCTTTCATTAAATAAAATTAAAATCACTTGTGATAGTAGTTAAAATTATTTGATTGTGTTTATTATTAGAAATTTGTGGGGCCGGGTGGTGGCGCTGTAGGTAAGGTGCCTGCCTTACCACGTTAGCCTTGGAAGGACCGAGGTTCGATCCCCCGTGCCCCATATGGTCCCCCAGGCCAGGGGCGACTTCTGAGCGCATAGCCAGGAGTAACCCCTGAGCGTCACTGGGTGTGGCCCAAAAACCAAGAAATTTGTGCTGATTTGATTTAAGCTTTAATGGTATGGTACAACTGACAATAGTTTACCTGACTACTCAAACCACAAAGCAAATTAGCAATCATAGGATACATTTACTATAGGCAAAAGGCAGAAAACAGATAATTGTACATTCTCAGATTGAATATGGCTTCATATAAATATAGCATCTTTCAATAACTTTGTCCCATTTCCGAATATCTCATGTAGCATTCAGTCTATATTATTGTTCACACATCAAATTATTTCTGAGCTTTTTCTCACAATTTTGTTAAGCAACCTTTTAATCATAGTAAGACTCATCATTTACTGTCTCTGATGAGAAAATTTTTAAATCACATATGTGCAATTGCTTGCACATGACTGATTTTATAGATCACTGTCATCTAATTTATAGAATGCAAATTAGGGTAAATATCTAATAACTTGATTACAAAGCAAATTTGAAACTTTTAGTTTTTAATATAAATTTAAACTACAGTTTAAAACTTTTTTAAATTTTCAACCTATGTAGTCATATTTTGAAATATTATTCTCTACTTGGATACACATTAAGAGGTAGATATTTGCTTAGAATTTAATGGAATAATAGTGTTTTTTATCATGATAATAAATCAATCATTGCAGTGGAAATCTTTGTTAGAAAATATCTTTATAAACTTTTTGTAAAAGATGAAATTGATAACAAGTCAATAAAAATTCAGTATTTTCATTATTATCTAAATCATTAGAACCTTTTGACATTTTTCCTGGTAATATGAAAAATGTTTTTATTCTTATGTATGTGTATGTACACAGTTTAAAAATAAAGTAGTCCTTAGTATAGAGATTGAATAATGTGGGAGGTTGGCAAAGTTTACAAAAATAAACAACTTGCATTCAATGCGAATGGCAATTTTTGAATAACTAACCCTGCTCCAACTGTAATTTTGGTGCAATATTATAAATCTGTCTAACTTAACATTTCTCATCTGATTAATCCAGAGATTAATATAGGTTTAAAAATAATAAATTTTTACAACTATAAATTATAGACAAATTTTATATCACATTTTTAAAATTGTGAATCTCAGGTATTCAGTTAGATGTAGCATTCAGAAATTGAAAACTAACATTCTTTTAAGTTTCTTTTTTTAAAACTAGCAAAAATTCTGAGAAAACTGCTTATAAAATTTAATGACTAATTAAAAGTACCTTACTAAAAGAGATGGTTATCTATTAAAAAGTTTTTATTGGGGGCCAGAGCAATAGAATAGCAGGTAGGAAGTTTGCCTCGCATACAGCTGACTGGGCATTCCATGTGGTTTCCCAGCCTGCCAGAAGTAATTTCTGAATGCAGATTCAGGAGTAACCCCTGAGCACTGCTGGGTTGTTGCTCCAAAACAAACAAACAAACAGGTTTTAAGTGGCTAGTAGTAGTAACTCTGGATTTCAAGTGAGTGTATTCATGCATGTAAGCATGTGCATATATGTGTAGTCTTTAGGATGCATATTTGTTTATATATGTACATGCAATATCCAGTTGACTAGTAAACATTTTCACAATTGAATTTTTATTTCATATAATAACACATAAATCATATTTAAAATATCTTATGGATAAGGGTACTTATTCTGCATTACTAACATTTGTGCTCTTCATTTTGTGTGATTTAAGCCATGTTCATCTTTAAATTACCAGTTACTAGCATTGTATTTTATGCATTCTGTTTGATTTTTAATCGTGCTGTTTTTAAATCTCATTCAATTTAAATTAACTGAAATTTTAAACCATTCAGTTCCCACAAGGTACTTCATATTTTTAATAGATTTTCATTATGTGTTTTTGCAGCAAGCTTAGTAGTGGAGGAGAGAACAAGACAGATGAAAATGAAAGTGCATCGATTTAAGCAATCAACAGGGTCTGGTTCTAGTCAAGAACTTGATCGCGAGCAATATTCCAAGGTAAAACTAGTAATATACAACTGGTTACTACCCTAATAAATAGACAGTATGTGACCAGGTAGGACTGACAAAAAAAAGTTAGAATAGAGAAGTTAACATTCAAATCATAATTTTGCATTATATCTTCAGAAACTTAAAAGACTCACATCTTGATGTTATTAAAAGATACTTTATTTTACAAGTATTCATTAACTTGGATGCTATTTTTTCTTAAAAAAATTAAATACTTCCTATTAAATGCACTTAATGATTGTCAAATCTACATCAATAAAATATGTGAATAATTTTAATTGAGTAACTTTTAATATAAAAGTTAAAAACTAAGACAGACATCGTTTTAAATTGCTTAATGCAGATATTGATTATTGAGATTTATTGGTGAATGAGAGCAAAATAAGGCTTATTTTTACTGTGTCTTCAATAAGAATAAAAACTAGTAGAAGATCTTAGAAAATAAAATCAATACAATTTTAGATGCTTATAAATATTTAACATTTATTTAAATATTATTTTGATAATGATACTAAGATTTTATGTTACAAAGATAGTATCAATTAATTTTACTTGAAATATGTATTTGAACCAGAGCAAAAGTTCAACAGTAGGGCTTTTGCCTGATTCAATCCCCAGCACCCCATAGGTCCCCAAAGCCTGCCAGGAGTGATTTTTGAGTAGAAAGTCAGAAGTAATCCCTATGCAATGCCAGGTGTTGCCCAAAAACACCAAAAGAAGGCAAGGAATTTAATGTTTCAGAGGTCATTTTAAACATACAGTCTGATAAATAGTACTTACAGAACTTTTATCAGAATGCTACAAAAATAACAGCAGCCATTACAGAATTGTTTTAAGTTGGTGTCAAGAATTGTTTCTAGAAGTAATGACCTTGTAGTAATTAAAATATAAATGACAGTGAATTTTGTTAGCATGAAATATAGACCTAGAAGAGCTCATTGACTCTGGTTTTTGTTGAGGTTAACCTGGCAAGGCTTTGGAAGTACCTCTGACTCTACTGAGAGGTCACACCCAGCAGTATTCATGGGACCACACCCAAGAATAAAACCCAGTCCTATTGCACATAAAGAACTCTTCAGTTCATAATGCTGTCTGTTTGGCCATACATGCTTATTTTTAAATAAAGGGGTATGTTTGTTACATAGTCACATATTTTTTAATATCTTTATTTAAGCACCGTGATTACAAACATGTTTGTATTTGGGTTTTAATTATAAAAAAGAACATCCACCCATATTAAGAGAATACAAAAATTAGATGTAGTTGCAGAATAGTTTTGTCACAAGACTACACAGACTTGTATGTCTAAGCTTATAGAAGGAAAAACTATGTCTCAGGTCACCATGATCCCCAGCTTCTAATAAGCCCAAAATAAATTTTTAGAAATAAAATCAGCAAGACCAAAAAATTCTGTAATCTACAATTCAAATGAAGCTCTTTAATCAGCATATTTGTCTTTATGGATAGTATCATATTTATATTTATTCATTTACAAATGAAATACAAATGAGAAAGCATAATATATTATGCTTACTTGGAAAAATTCTTTAAACTGAAAATATTTTATCAATGCAAAAATGCTTTATTGATATCTTAAATTTATGTCAAAGCTTGGGAGCCGGGAGGTGGCGCAGGAGGTAAGGTGCCTGCTGCCTTGCCTTCGCTAGCCTAGGACGGACCACGGTTTGATCCCCCCGTTCCCATATGGTCCCCTGTGCCTGCCAGGAGCGACTTCTGAGCGTACAGCCAGGAGTAACCCCGAAGCGTCACTGGGTGTGGCCCAAAAACCAAAAAAAAAGAAAAAAATTTATGTCAAAGCAGGAATTCGAATAGAACATCAAATTTCAGTAGGTTCAGTGTAGTAAACAAGAAATAGTTAAATAAGATATCTGGATGAAACATTGACTTTATGGATTCTTGTGTAAAATGAGTTGCTTTAGGTAAAAAGGGAAAAGACATAGAGTGAAGAAAAATGGCTGCCCTAGAGGCAGATAGGGGCAGGGAAGACTTGAGAAAAACTGGGGCCTATTCAGGTAGGAATTGTGCAATAGTAAAATGTATTGAACATTGTATGACTGAAACTCAATCTTCAATCATGAACAACTTTGTATCTGTTTAAAAAATTCAACTATATTATTAACAACTTTTTAGCCACGGTGTTTAATTAAAGTAAAATCTTAACTATCATTATTTACCAATAATAAATATATACTTATCTTAACGTAATCCAAAATAATTCATAAAATTTTTATCATAAAAAACTTAAGTAATTTGTTCTTCCACTTCTGATTCATTAAAATAACAAAAAACTGAGATTCAGAGGAAAGAAAGTAGTTTTTCAGTTTGTAAAGGTTTTCTGTGGAACCATTGATTCTTGAACTCATGTTTAGAATTTAATGACTTTGTTTTACTTCTTAAATCACTGAATTGTATATCATAGTACATTTTATTCTGTTTGGTTCAGTAGAACTATTGACTTTTAATTTTCATACATTTGATTAATCATAATCTTTCACTTTACATAGGTACTATCTCTTCGTATTTAAATAACTAATAAAAGCTATTTCAAATATATTATTATGATCATATATCATAAGTTTTTATTTTACTACTCAAAATAGACATACTAATTAAAATACAAAAATTTAAATATATTTAAATATATTTAGAATATAGATAGAAAAATATTTAATATAAAATAATTTTGTTTTTATTGTATATAAAGTAAAGGATACATCCTCACCTCAATTTTGATGTTCATATGGTCTTGAAGAATTATCACTAGTTATTTCGATTAACTTAAAGCGTTTTTTGGGAGGAGGGGCATATCCTGTGACACTCAGGGCTTACACCTGGCTATGAACTCAGAAATTACTCCTGGCTCAGGGGACTATATGGGGCACTGCAGATTGAATCCAGGCCCATCCTTGTTCAGCCACTTGCAAGGCAAACACCTACACCTGTGCTATCACTTAGGTCCCTAGTTCAAAACTTTCTAATGTATTTGAAAGTTTTTCTTATTATTTGCCCTTTGCCCTCCAATCTTTTTTTTTTGGTTTTTTTGGCTCACACCCGGCAGTGCTCAGGGGTTACTCCTGGCTCCATGCTCAGAAATTGCTCCTGGCAGGCACGGGGGACCATATGGGCACCGGGATTCGAACCGATGACCTTTTGCATGAAAGGCAAACGCCTTACCTCCAATGCTATCTCCCGGGCCCTGCCCTCCAATCTTTTATAATTTTTTGCTAAAACTTTATATCATTGAAAAGCAGTAAATTATTAATATATATTCAATTGTTAACTTTTTTATCAACTTTTTGTATTGTCATACATTTGGCACCTAGGATAAGACAATACATCTTAGATGAAAGTCTGCAAATGTATACATTGGTTAGTGATTCTCTAATCAAATAAAAGTAAAAGTAGATTTTAGTTGGGACAAAAAATTAACAAATGTGATACAATTATTAAGATTTTCTAACCTGGTACTTTCCTTCATATAGTGAATGACACCAGTATATGTAGTAAGTAAGGAATAAGCACTAACCTTGTTTTTAGTGAAACACAACAAACTTGGTATATTTAAAATATGTTACAATGCTATTTTTCCATGAATTTTTTTAGACTCACACGACTTGGTGATAAACGCTAGATTTGTAGATTGAGGCTGTATTTTCTTTTAAGACATTCGCCATTTAAAAAGAATTATCACTCTGGGGCTAGAGCGATATCACAGCGGTAAGGATTTGCTTGCATGCAGCCAACCCAAGTTCGTTCCTGGCATTCTTTATGATACCTGAGACTGCCAGGAGCAATTTCTGAGTGCAGAGCAAGAGTTCTGCCAGGTGTGGCCCAAAAACCAAAAAATAAATGAATAAATAAATAAATAGAATTATCACTCCTGAAAAACCTAGAGAGGTCGGTAGTACAGTAGATAAGGTATGTTGTGCCTTGCACATGATTGGCTGGCATGGGTTTGATTACCTCATCACATGTGGTAACCACCAGGACTAATTTTGAGTTTAGAGCCAGGAGTTATCTCTGAGAATCAAGGATATGGTATCACCCCCCCAAAAAAAAATCCATCAGAGCTGATATTTTATGATAAAAATTTTATGAATTATTTTGGATTACGTTAAGAAAAGTATACATTTATTATTGGTAAAAAAATCCATCAGAGCTGATATGTCGTCATATATATATATATATATATATATATATCATATATAAAGATATCTATGATCCAGAAGAGCAGCCAGAATTAATGAATTGATGTGGTAGATTATGTAGGTAACTGCTGCTTTATTGTCATTTGCTTTTAAAAATAATTGGCCTAGAACTAATTAGGACCTCCTTTCATTACATTAATTTATATATGCTCCCTGATCACTCTAAATTCCTTTAAAAATATTTTTAATTACAGGGGCCATAGAGAGATAGCACAACAATACAGCATTTGTCTTGCACACAGTCAATCCAGGGCAGACAGTGGTTCGAATACCGGCATCCCATATGGTCCCCCATACCTGCCAGTGGCAATTTCTGAGCAAAAAGAAATGACACCTGAGTGACCCGAGTGCCACCCGGTGTGACCCAAAAATCAAGATATATATATACATACATATATATGTATATATATATTTAATTTCAGAACTGTTCTATGAATTTGGAATTGTTTTCATGATTATTATGTTCTTTGTTTAATATGTGCACTCGAGAGGTGATGAATTAAAATTAACTCTTAAATACTGTAAGCTTAAACTACCTTCAATGATAGATTATTTAACATACAGTCTATTTTCTAGAATTTTTAAGAGATAAAATATTGTTTTATGGTTATTTGTACATATAAAAACCTACATTTTAATCAGTGTATCAGTAAATTTTAACACAAGATTTATTTGTTTATTCAGTATTTTAGAATAATGTTTTGATTAACTTAAATTTTTCAAAACATTTGACATAGATTATCAGAGGCTAGATAACTATTTACCTTAGGTTTTTTAGATTTACTATTTTCACACCTTAACACAACTAAATCTAATTGTTTGATAAGAAACTTAAATATCCATTGTGTAGTCATTTATTTTACTTAATTGTTTTCATATTGGAAATTATCTTATCTCCCAGTACCTAAGAGAAACATATATATTTTATTTATAATTGTATAAGTTTACATGTGTAGTTAAATCATATGTAAGATAAATAATATACAATATATAAAGATATGCAGTAAGCTGTCAGTAGCAGTGAGAGGAGTAGATTTTAGGTATTATTACCAAAGGCATATTTAAAGATGCTTTCAAATATATAAACCCATGTGTATTAAAATGAAAACAGAATACCATTTTTTAAATCGTATACTGAATTGGTAGTTTAAATCTAAAATTTCTAATAAAACATAATAGAAAAGACCTAAAGTCACTAATAGTCTTTACCTTCATTGTTGTACTCATTTCTGGCACAGCTATATAGTTTTATCAACTTATTCATGAGCTATAATATTCATAAATTTTAAGACTGTGACATCCTAGAATAGAGAATGTGCCAACATAAATAGAATGGTTTTAAAGCAAATCAGTAAGTACATACAGGTAGAAGTAATCTATAAAGTGGGCATAATAGAATAAGAATAAAGTAGGCAATAATGAAAACCAAAGTAAGATAGGAGGGACCGGAGCAGTGGCACAAGCGGTAGGCGTTTGCCTTGCATGCACTAAATTAGAATGGACTGCGGTTCGATCCCGGGCATCCATATGGTTCCCCAAATCAGGAGTGATTTCTGAGCACATAGCCAGAAGTAATCCCTGAGTGTCACAGAGTGTGGCCCAAAAAGCCAAAAAAAAAAAAGTAAGAAAGGAAAAACTGATATACTAGAAAAAAAAAATCTAGAGTAGAATTATGTGAAAGAATTGAATTTTCTAATCACATATTTAATGTTTGATTAAAGTTTATACTTATAAATTAGTAACTGTCATTCAAAAACATGGTTTTTAAATCAGAAGCTATTTATTTTAGGTCAGATTGTTTTAAATCCCACACCTAATTATCACAGTTACACTTCTATTTTTGTTGTAGGCGTGGTCATTAGCTTCACCATGCCTGTGTCTTTACTGAAAACTGATAATGAAGCTCACGCTCCTGTTATTTTTGACCTGTAGTATAATAGCCACAAAGAGCAGTATAGAAGCTGCGATAACGTCTCTGCCAGATCATCAGATAGTGACCTGAGTGATGTGTCCGCCATTTCCCGAACCAGCAGTGCCTCACGTCTCAGCAGCACAAGCTTTATGTCAGAGCAATCTGAGCGCCCCAGGGGTAGAATCAGGTGAGTTGTCAATACAATTTATACTAGCCCAATTGATATTGGTGATAACAATATACCTCAATATGCCTTCTGAATATCTTTTGCCAAGGTATGACTTAGGTCAAGGATTAAAAACATACATTTAAAATCCTTGTGACTGGATGGCCTTACTAACTGACTAAAATGTGAGATGTACTTTACTACTTAGTATCAGATAATGAGTTCAATCTGTAGACAGAGTTTTATAAAATGGTTGGTCACATTTACCAAAATATCCTTTTAAGGTGATAAAATCTGTAGCACATCCTTCAGTTCAGAGTCAAACTTTCTCAAAGGGTCAAATAGTAAATATGTTAGGTCTTATATAGATCATTCTCTGTTCCAACTACTTTCCAGTGGATTTTTGGTATAAATCTATCCAAGCAAATGAGCAGGACATCATTCCATTAAATTTTTGCTCACCAGAACAGGAAGCAAGCCATTTCCTTGTTATAGCAAAAATAAACCTAGTTTACTTCAAATGTATTGTTATAAATGTGTGTATATTTCAATCACAAACGACAGACACTCTTAGGTTCTTATAAGAAAAAATACTCAGTTAAAAGGGATCAAACCTCTGAAATTCAAGTGCAAGTAAAATAGTCTCCAGTGGGTTAATCATTATTTATATTTAACTAGTTTCCAGAAAGAAGTGTCATTGAAGAAAAATTAGGATTGACAAGAGGACCAATAAATATAAATGAGCAAAATGTATTACCTTTCTAATGCCATAGAATTGTAGAACACTGAATGGTATGTAACAAATTATGCATTAATTAAGACTAGTACTTTTTGGGGGGAATTCTTTGCACTTAGCTCATCTGTAGGATAAAGGAAAGGTTAATTATCTTTCTATAAGTAGAAAACTGATTAATCAAAATGATACTAAAAATAAATTTAATAATAACTTAAGAATTCACTACTAAAATATTTATCTTTGAAAAATACTTGCATTTTGAAAAAAAGAAATTTAGAACACTGAACAAGGACTGTGGTTTTATACAAATCAATTTGGAAAAAGATACCTGGATGTGTTTTATTGTATCCAGTGTGAAAATATCCTGTCTAATATATCACTGCATACCTATACGTATGACCACCCCCAAAATGAAAGAAAAGATGGGGATTTCTTTGGTTCATTGATTCTTATAACTTGTTTTTTAGTGAAAGTGTTAGGGAGCGAAATAAATAATTCTAAATAATAGAATATAAATAAGATGATATCATTTATTAGACATTTCTCTGTTTTCTGATTCTCACTACCTTCTTTGTAGGTTTCATAATATATATGAGCTGGGAGTTTTTATAGTTATTTAACTTTGGGCACCAAATTGTGGCTATACAATTTTCTCTTAAGATAATATAGTCTTCTCTATTGTATTTCTGTACATTAGGTAAGTGTTCCTATTATGTGACACACATGTAATTTCTTAGAATTAAAAATTCTAATTTTAATTAAACATTAAGATAATTGAAATGGCAGCTCTTCTGTCAATCTCATTTTTATCTCATACACTTTTCACCTTACATATTCAAAGGCAATACGCTTTTGCAAGTACATTTTACATTATAGCCATTATAAACCTTGTGTTTTACAAAAATTATGTAAGAATACAAATTTTATGCCTCCCAAATTTGGTTTCTAGCCAATTCCTTGTTCAACGAAAACTCTTAATACTTTTTACTCACTTTTACTTTTTGTGTCTGTATTTTCTTACTTGTAAACTTACTGATAGGTTTTACAAATCCATTAATCAAGTACAGTTTTAAAAGATTAAAAGTCATTTATTATATTTGTTTATAGAATGAAACTTGAATTTCCTATTAGATATGGACTTATTATTTTAGAACCATA
Source organism: Crocidura indochinensis (assembly GCA_004027635.1). Classification (NCBI taxonomy): domain Eukaryota; kingdom Metazoa; phylum Chordata; class Mammalia; order Eulipotyphla; family Soricidae; genus Crocidura; species Crocidura indochinensis. The sequence goes on from PVKC010001940.1 coordinate 27,794, forward strand.
TTATAGTAATATCTAGGAGTCAGAGAGATATTTCAATGTGCAGGCCATTTCACTTGAATTTGTGGACCCCATTTCAACCCCTGGAATCCTGTAGAATCCATGTGCCCTTCCAGAAAGGATCTTTGAGGAAAGAGCCAGGAGCAATATAATAGGAGGTCTCAAACAAATAAATAAACTAGCAATATTTAGGTCATGCATTCAGGTGTATTATATAATTATTTTGTTTTTTAACTTTTGGTTTGTCTTTAGGTCACAGATATCTGTGTTCAGTGTTTACTCCTGGTTCTGCAAATGATAAGTAAATGGTAACTATCAGGGTATTATTTTCACTGCAAGGCACATCAACTGCAAGTGTCTACTTGCTCTACTGTCTCTCCAGCACTATGTAAGTGTTTAAGTTAAGGGCTGGAGAGATAATGCAGAAGTTAAGAAGACTGACTGCCTTAAAGCAGCTGATGCCATTCTATCCCCTATACCTTGAAAGGTTCCCTTGATCTCTTCCAGGACTAATCTCCAAACATAGAACTAAAATGTAGCCCCTGGGTGTCAGCCAACACCCTCCCTGAAAAAAACTTTATACTAGTGTAATGTTTGAGAAGACATTGTTCAGTAAAGGTAGTATTATTATCCTAAAAGCCAGTCAAGTTCTCAATATTCTTATTAGGAACTATAGGAAAAACTATAGGAAATTACATTGTTGGTCTTTTACATACTATGGTATAAGGCATATAAAATTTACTATATATTGGGGCCCGGGAGATAGCATGGAGGTGAGGCGTTTGCCTTTCATGCAAAAGGTCATCGGTTCGAATCCCGGTGCCCCATATGGTTCCCCGTGCCTGCCAGGAGCAATTTCTGAGCATGGAGCCAGGAGTAACCCCTGAGCACTGCCGGGTGGGACCCAAAAAAACAAAAACAAAAAAAATTTACTATATATGCCTCTGATTTCCCTTATCCAAGTTAATTATATACAAAAGAAATGTCAAGACAAGCTCTTCGGGAAAGAGCAGTGACTACACAGCTGCTATATAATATTTTGATCAATGTTTTCTAACTATATATTCTGCCTTTTTTCTGCTCTTGATTCACAGGGTACTTTTTTGGGGGGGGGGCACACCCAGTGACGCTCGGGGGTTACTCCTGGCTATGCGCTCAGAAGTCGCTCCTGGCAGGCACGGGGGACCATATGGGAACCGGGGGATCGAACCGTGGTCCGTCCTAGGCTAGGCAGCAGGCACCTTACCTCCTGCGCCACCTCCCGGCTCCCAATTCACAGGGTAATTATAGTTTATAAGTTTTGAAAAGATCAAAAAAAAAAAAAGAAAAAGAAAAGATCTCTCATGGAATAACTATTCATCTTTGTTTATTAAATAGCATCTATTTATTCCAATAAGTAGACACCTATTAATAATTTTGCAGAGTTCTTGAGTGTAGTATGGAAATACATGTTTTATATAATCAGCATCCTTTCTTAAAAGCTATGAAGATGTATAAAGCAGCATGGTTGAAATCAACACGTTTTAAATGTGTAAATGAATGAGAATATAGTTTCATACTCAATACTTAAAAAATATTTTCAGTGAGAATTAAGGATTCTTAAGTCTATTTTGTAATTTTGTGGATAATAATTTCACACAAAAAGTGCTTTGTCCTCTAAAGGATGCCTTTAGCAGCATTAAGTTACAGTAATTTTAAAAGGAACAAAAAGCAAGGATGGAGCAGTGGCACAAGCAGTAGGGCATTTGCCTTGCACATGCTAACTTAGAACGGATTGCAGTTTGATCCCCTGGTATCCCATATGGTCCCCCAAGCGAGAAGTGATTTCTGACAGCAAAGCCAGGAGTAACCCCTGAGTGTCACTGGGTGTGGCCTAAAAATCAAAAAACTAAAATAAAATAAGGAACAAAAAGCAGACCTTCTGTCAGATTTATTCTAAGTCTCACAGCTAGATTTGGCCTCAAAAATCAATTTTATTTTACAGTCTGGATTATATTAATATATGAAGTAGCAGTAAATTTATTTTCTACATCAGTAGCTCTACTCAAAAATTAAAACTTTTATATGCTTACAAATTTTAGCTGTACTGCCTTCAAATGTATTAATACTATTGAATGAAAGTTTAGCTATTAATTTTTCATATTGCCTGAAGTATTAAGAAAAAAAACAAAGATCAACTATATAAAAAATACAAGAGAAATAACATGAAAAACAGGAGAGAGAGAATGATCTCAAACAGAGCAAATAATGCAGTTTTAAATATATTTAGTGCTCTTCTAGCATATTATTTCTTAATATCATAATTTAAATAATGGTCCAGTCATTGTCACGGATATTTATCATGAATAGATGTAAAGCTAGACATGTAAAGAGATGGAAAGAATGTGCCATGCATTCATTCTTTTTAAAAATTATTCCTTTAAGGAGCCTGCGAAATAGAGGGAAGCTTACTTTGCATGCAGACAATTCTGGTTTTATAAATGGACCATATGATTTTTCCCACCCACGCACCATCAGGAGTGATCCCTGAATGCAGAGCCAGGACTAAGCCCTGAGCACCACCACAGGTACAGCTCAAAATCTCCTACCAAAAAGGATTCTGTCTTTATAGGTTAAATTACTGAACCACATTAATATGTCATACATCTCTCTCTATATATATATGTATATATCTTTGTGACATACATATGAACCAACCATGCCATATTTATACAATTAAATGAGTTCATACAATAAAATGACAATTCTTGCCTTAAAATATACATAACACTGCAATTGTCACAGACACTATGACTACTGTTTTTCCTGACATAGTTCTTCCTTATAAACCATTTGCGTGCTTCTTGAAACAGAATAGTAGCCACTCATCTGTTCTCAAGCACCTGAGTTTTTTTGAGATTATCGCAATTATAAATAAGGCTGCTATGAAAATAGAAGGGCATTTTTATATTGTACTTTTGTGTTCCTAGGGTATATTCCAAGAAGTGGTATTGCTGGATCATATGAGAACTCAATTTCCATTTTTTGAGAGATATCCATATTGTTGTCCAAAAAGGCTAACAAGTTGAACTTTCCCACCAGCAGTGAAAGGGATTTTTTTTTACTCCCCACATCCACGCCAGCAATGATTGTTCTTGCTCTTTGTGATATGTGCAAATCTCTGTGGTGTACCATGATACTCATTGTTGTTTTGATTTGCCTCTCTCTAATGGTTAGTGATGTGAAGCATTTTTCATATGCCTGTTGTTGATCTGTATTTCTTCCTTGGAAACAATGTTCATATCTTCTCCCCATTTGTTGGATAGGGTTAGGTATTTTTTTCTTGCTGAGTTATATTGGTGCCTTGTATATCTTAGATATTAAACTCTTTATCATATGGATAGTTTCATTGTCATGGAGTGTTCTACCTACATTTTCCTCTCTGTACCTTATAGTATCAAGTTTCATATCAAGGTTTTTAGTCCATTTTATTTGATTTTTGTGCACAGCATTAATTAGAAATCTGAGTTCACTTTTCTGTATATATCTGATCAATTTTCACAACACCACTTGTTGAAAAGGTTTCTCTTGCTGCAATTTGTATTTCTTGCCACTTTATCAAAGAATAATTGGATAAGTCTCAGAATATTTAAGTGTATATTATTGATCAAAGGGTCTGTATTCTAATACCATGCTATTTTAATGACTACTGCTTTTTATTGCAGTTTAAGGTTGGGGAAAGAGATTACGCTCATCTTCTTTTTCACAAGGATTGCCTTAGCTATTTATGGATGTTTATTATTAAGTACAAATTTCAGTGGTGTTTGATCCATTCTTTGAAAATTTTGATATGTATTCCTAGGGAGATTGTATTAAATATGCATATTGCCTTGGGAAGTATTGTCATTTTGATGATGGTGAGTCTTACAATCCATGAATATTATGTATATATAAATATATATATTTATTCATTTCCTTGTGTCCTGTTTTTTTCGTTTTTTGTTTTGTTTGGTTTGGTTTGGTTTGGTTTTGGGACCACACCTGGCAGTGCTCAGGGGTTACTCTTGGCTGTCTGCTCAGAAATAGCTCCTGGCAGGCACGGGGGACCATATGGGACACCGGGATTAGAACCAACCTTTGGTCCTGGATTGGCTACTTGCAAGGCAAATGCCGCTGTGCTATCTCTCCGGGCCCCTTGTGTCCTGTTTTATTTGTTTAAGCAGTGTTTTGTCATTTTTTGTATGCTTTTTTCACTTCTTTAATTATATTGACTCCAAAGTACTTGATTTTCTGAGGCACAATTGTGAATGGGATTTTTTAAACTTCTTTAAGTTTTTTCATTATTTATGTATAGTAAAGCCATGGATTTTTGTTTATTAATTTTGTACTCTGTCACTTTACTGTACAAGTCTATTGCTTTTATTAGCTTTTTTGTACTTTTTAGGATTTTCTAGATACAATATCATGTCATCTGCAAACAGTGAGATCTTCACCTCTTCCTTTCCTATGTCTTTGATATCTTTTTCCATGATTGCTATGGAAAGTACTTCCAGTACTGTACTTAATAGAAGCTGTGAAAGTGGGTAACCTTGTCTTGTGTCAAATCTTAGAAGAAAGTGTTTAGTTTTTCTCCATTGAGTATAATGCTTGCTATGGGCTTGTGATAAATAGCTTTGACTATATTGAGGAAAATTCCTTCAATTCACATCTTATAGAGAATTTTTTATTACAAGTCTTTTACAGTTATATTTAAGGTTAGGCCTCCAACTACAACCTACGAATAGATCTCTAATGTTTGTCTATAAGTGGACATGATTTTGTATGCAGTGCACTTCTCTATGCTTCCCTATTCTGTACTGTAAACAAGTCATGCCTATAATGTACATAGCCCCTCTTATATATTATCCCTCCTCCCCCCATTCAGAACTTCTATTCTCTCAATCCGGATCTATTATCTCTTCCTATATAATTCTCTTTACCTTCAGTTCTTATTGAGAGTTTTTGCCAAGAATGAATGTTGGGCTTTGCAAATACTTTGTTTGCATCTGTTGGTAGGATAATATTATTTTTATTGTTATAGTGTATTATATTGATTGACATGCATATATTAAACCACTCTTACATCCCTAGGGTGAAACCTAATTAGTCATGATGTATAAGTTTCTTGATAAGTTTTATTCTACTTGATAATATTTTGTAGATGATCTTTACATCTGTGTTCATCATGGACATTGGCCTGAACTATTTTTGTGTGGTGTCTCTGTCTGCTTTTGGTATAAAGATGTTATTAGTTTCATAGTTATAGTTATTAGCTTCATAGCTTCATATTCTGTTTTTTGGGGTTTTTTGTTTGTTTGTTTGTTTTCAGTTTCCTGGAAGAGCCCAAATAAGATTGGGAGTGGGTCTTCTTTACATGTTTGAAAGAATTCACAGTGAATCTATCTGGGTATGAGTTTTTATTATTAGGAAGCTTCTTGATTACCATTTCCTGGATCATGATAGGTCTGTTCAGATATTCCATTTCATCCTGATACAGCCTTGGAAGATTGTAGGAGTCCAAAAAAATATAAATATCTTCCAATTTCTCTTGTTTTGTGGCATAAAGATTCTCATTATTCTTTGTATTTTTGTACTGTCTCTAGTAATTTTCATTACATTTTTATTCATTTTCTGATTTTTATTTCTGATTCTGTTTATTAAATTTCTTTCTCTCCCTTTCTTTGTTAGTCTTGCTAATAGTTTATCAATCTTGTTTATTTTTCCTAAAATACAACTTTGCTCCCATTAATCTTTTTGATTGTTTTCTGGGTGTCCAGTTTATTAATTTCTTTTCTATAATTTATTACTTTTTTTCACCTACCTTTGGCTCCTTTTACTGATCCATTTTCAACTTATTAACCAGTATCATTAGATTTTTTCCTCCTTTCTGATAAATGTTGCTAGACTATAAATTTTCCTCTTAATATTGCTTTTGCTCTGTAGCACATTTCTGATAATGCATGCCTTTAATTCTCAATTGTTTCAAAGAATCTTTTGATTTCCACTTGAATTCATTTTTTCAGCAGTGAGCTATTTAATTTCCAGGTGTTAAAGTTGTTTCCCTGTGTGTTTGTAAGTCACTTATATTTTTAATTAATAAAGATCTGAGGAGATACAATTTTGATACCCTTGACTTTATTGAGCTATGTTCTATCTTGGAGAATGTCCCATGTGCGATGAAGAAGAAAGTGTATCCAGTGTTCTGGGGATAGAAAACCTATATATGTCTATTAAGCCGGTGTCTTACCTAGACAAGCAGAATATCCTTGTTAAGTTTTAACATGGTTTATCTATCAAGAGGTGACAGAGAGGTGTTGAAGTCTCCCTCAACTATTGTGTGGCTATTGATGTCTTTCTTCAGGTCTATTAGCAGTTGTTTTAAGTATTTTAATAGTCCCTCATTAGGCGCATATGTGTTTATTAGTGTGATTTCTTCCTACTGTACATATACCTTGATTATTAAGAATGACCCTTTCTGTCTCTATAACAACCTTTATAAGCCTTTAAGTCTAAATCATCTGATATCAGTATGCCTATTTCAGCCTTTTTTTGCAAGTGTACTTATTTATTCATTTATTTATTTATTTATTTTGGGTTTTGGGTCACACCCAGCAGCTCTCAGGGGTTACTCCTGGCTCTACGCTCTGAAATTGTCCCTGGCAGGCATAGGGGACCATATGGGGTGCTGGGATTCGAACCACCGTCCTTCTACAAAAAAGACAAATGCCTTACCTGCATGCTATCTCTTCAGTCCCACTATTCCAGCCTTTTTAAGTTGTTTGTTGATGGATTACTGTTGCATAACAGCCCTTGATGAGGCTGGCTGATGAAGGGATGGAGGATGAGGTCTTTCTCCTCCAGCTCGGATCACATGTCTGCCACCCTGTTCAGCTGGTGGCTCTGAGGTGAATGCGGCTGGTAGAAAGCTAACATGCAGTCAGGCTTCAGGAGATCTCAGCTTTATTCAGTGGATATGACTGAAGCAAAAAAGCCCCAGAATCAGCCCCAGAAAAAAAGCGCTAGCCTTCCACAGATCCTTGCTTTTATACACCAGAATCAGGTACCTCCCTAGGGTGGGAGCAGAATCAGGTACCACCCTAGGGTGGGAGCAGAATGCCAGGTCACACCCTAGGGTAGGGCACAATTATTGATTAGGGTAGGATCAGTAACATAATAATCTTATGGAAATGTTTACATACATAAAAATTCCATGTTTTTAGTAAACAAACATTAATAATATACAAAAGTAAGTAATGTTGTCTATAATTATTAAAGGAAAAACTAAGCAATAATAAAAGAACAACTGTTTTCATAAGCACATCACAGGAAAATATAAAGAAAAACTTCTAACCTAAACACAGGTTGTCTAAAACTAGAAACATGTGTCAAGGAATCAACTACAAGCTCCATAAATAATAGATCTAAGAAGTAAAAGATGGGGGCCAGGCGGTGGCGCTGGAGGTAAGGTGCCTGCCTTACCGCGCTAGCCTTGGACGGACCACGGTTCCATCCCCCGTGCCCCATATGGTCCCCCAGGCCAGGGGCGACTTCTGAGCGCATAGACAGGAGTAACCCCTGAGTGTCACTGGGTGTGGCCCAAAAAAAAACAAAAACAAAAAAAAAAAAAAAAGAAGTAAAAGATGAAGAATCCCAAGTAAGTTCTTCCTTGGAAAAGCAGGTGGAGAATCTGAAATTCAATGATCAAGGACCTAGTAGGCGATGGGGAGCTCCCGAGGCAATCAGAAAGTCCAATTATAATCTGTAGGCAGAGATCCTTCAAAGAGATGCTAGAAAGTCTGTGTAGCAGGCGAGATGAAGCACATTTTCTATTCAAGTCCAGGTAGACCAGAAAACCCATTATGTATGTAAACAGATTACCATCCAACCTTTGACTTTGAGGCTGTGTTTAATTTGAATATTCAAATGTATTTCTGTGTAACTAGCAAATTTAGTCCATTGAAGTTGAGAGAGATTATTTTCATGGAGTTTTGTTCCATCTTTATGTAAAAATTTGGTATGCTTTGAAACCTGTCTGCCTTAAAGTAGACCATTCAGTTGTTCTCTTAAAGTTGGCTTTGAGTCTGTATAGTTCCTGAGCTGATGTTTATCCATGAAGTAGTGAATCCTTTATTCAAACCCGAATGAAAGTCTCACTGAGTGAAGTAACTGGGTGAGGCATTATCCTGCTGTGGATAGCTTGGTTCAATTAGGTTAGAAAACTTCCTTGAATTCTCTCTAGGGAATTTCCCTCTAGGAAAGTGGGTGCATAGATGTTGAAATATGAAATAACCACACAAGGTTGTGCAGAGAGCAATGTTCTACTTTAATGAGAATAAACAGGGATGTATAGGGAATTTTGCCAGTCACAGTTTTTTCTACAGTAAGAAAAGAATGTTCTCCATTTCTTTGCAAATTACAACCTATCTTTTCTTTTTAATGGAAGCTCTATCAGTATCATAGTGTGATCTACATAACAGTTCACAAAGCTCGAGGTGGTATGCAGACCTGATGAGTAAATACATTTCAAGTAAGAGTCCAGAGTTAAAAAGAGAAGGTGAATTTTAACATCTCAAAGCAATTCTTGTCTGGCTAGGCCCTAGATGTCAATTCTAATATAGATTAAGGGGTTCTGCAAGTAGCTATGTTTTTCTGTCAAGTTTTCTTTTCCTGAGGTAATAGGTTTTTGTATAAGGGGCAAGTAAAAAAGACAAACTTATCTGGAAGAGATGCAAATCTATATCTGGTAAGACTTTTCTAAACAGTTCAATGCTATTTTCTGGCCAAACTTTGGGTGTTAATTTTAAGGCAAGAATTAGTTAGCAAGTACTAAAAGTCCCTTAGAGACAACCCAAGACACAAAATTCCTTTCTGTTTAAAACTTCAAGGTATTTTAAAAAACAGTGAGGAATAAAAGTTTTTAAAATATTTTTTAGTGCTGAGTTTTCCAGGTAAAAAGAAATTTAATTAAGGCTATATTTAATTAAGGCTATATTTGTCTTATGTTTAGAAGTAAAAGCTCAAATATATACACACTTAATACAGTGGAAGGGAAATTAATATTTAGGCCAAATAAATGTTCTTTACTAAGCATGAGAGATATCGCCCTTACTATCAAAAATTTGGCCAGCCATCTGTGCTGAGGAGAGGCTTCTCATCGTGCCTTCTGAAGAGATTTATTAGATTATGGGGGGCAACTTTATCCCACCATTGCCTTCAGGCCTTGAGAGTTGCCTGCGATAGGTCTTCTGTAAATCTTAGGAATGCTTCTTTGCATATAATCTCCTTTTTTATGTTTCTGCTTTCAGTTTTCTATCTTTTTCTGAAGTTTTCATCATTGTGACTAGGAAGTGCTTGGGTGCTTTTATATGGATCTCTTTAAGCTGGTGCTCTTCAGACATCCAGGTTGTGGATGCAAGCATTCATAATTTCTGGGAACTTCTCAGCTATGATGTCTTTTACTGTTGATTTTTCGTTGAGGTTTTCTTCCTGCCTATCTGAGACCCCAATTATTCTGATGTTGTTTCTGTTGAGTTTGTTCCAAAGGTCTATTGTTGTCTGTTTGCTTAGTTTGAAGATTTCTTCCATCTTCTGATCATTTGCTTTATGCTCTTTTCCAATTTCTTCTGTTGCGTGAAGTTATTATGAAGCTCATCTTCCATCTCACTGATTCTGTCCTCAGCAGCTGTTATTCTGTTGGTAAGCTACCCAGTGAGCTTTTCATTTTTCAGTTTTTCAGCTTTTCAGACCTGTTATTTCAGTTTGAATTTTTCTCATTTCTACTTTTATGTCCTCTTGAGTCTCCCTTGCTGTTTGTTTCATTCATTACATCCTTTCTTTTAGTTCTTTGAACATTCTCCATATTTCCTTTCTAAAGGCTTATCAGAGATGTTATATAAGTGGCTGGCATTGGTTAAGTCTTTGGAAATCTTATCATCATTCATTCTGTGTAGTGGGGTTCTTTGTTGTCTTCCATTATGACCTTTGCTGTGTGGTGAATTTTTGTGTGTTGTGACTGTGAAACAAACCAGACTTAGGGCTGGAGTGGTGGCACAAGTGGTAGGGCATTTGCCTTGCATGCACTAACCTAGGACAGACTGCAGTTCAATCCCCTGGCATCCATATGGTCTCCCAAGCCAGGAGCGATTTCTGAGCACATAGCCATGAGTAACCCCTGAGAGTGACCAGATATGGCCAAAAAAAAAAAAAAGAGAGAGAGAGAGAGAGAAGAAGAAACAAACCAGACTCACTGTAACCTCTCTGCCCTCTTTGTCAGTCTCACAGCCACAGGAGTCTCCTGTTGGACCTAGCCTCACTTGCTCCCTCAACATTAATTTCTGTGTCCCTGAGGTAGATGGATCTGGGCCACCTGATGGCTCAGAATCCTGCTGCACAATTTCCAGCCTTAGGAATGAGTTAAGGGCAGTACTCCCAGAGGAACTCCTAACAACAGCAGCTTCATCTCCTGGCCCTATTTGACTGTCAGTCACCTATTACCATCACTTGCAGCCTGCTCTTTCTCCAGCACTGATGTCTACAACCTGAGTTCTGCTATGGTTATGGATCCATGTCTCTTTCCACAACACCCAATCCTGCTGCCACTTTTCACAAATCCCAGCACTGCTGCTGCTTTCTGCAGTTCCCTGCTTTGTTGCAGGATCACTTCAGGGCAACATAGACCCTGTCTCTGGGAATTCAATGACCACAGGAAAAAGTCACTGTTTCTAGCTCTGCTCTCTAGAGCTGAACTGCTTCCAATTGTTTTGTGGTTGTTGTTTTTCCAGAGATCTCATTCCATGCTTGATATTTGGTCTAGTGATCTGTCCTTGCCCCTTCTCCAGCTGTTTGATCTCATGACTGGGCTCAGGGGTTTTGGAAATTCCATGCTCATGTTACTCAGGTACAAAGTTGCTCTAGGCATCTTCAAGCTCATCTGTGCTGCTGTTCTTTTTTTTTGTTTTGTTTTTTGTTTTTTACTTTTTGTTTTTTGGGTCACACCCGGCAATGCTCAGGGGTTACTCCTGACTCCATGCTCAGAAATTGCTCCTGGCAGGCACGGGGGACCATATGGGGCACCCGGATTCGAACCGATGACCTTTTGCATGAAAGGCAAACGCCTTACCTCCATGCTATCTCCTGGGCCCCTGTGCTGCTGTTCTACTGCTGCTACTGTCTCTACTATTTTTCCCAGACTCTGGTTGTGGTTCTTAAATGGCAGAGAAGCAAAATGGTAGACTTGTTAGCTTCCACAGAATAGTACAAAAGTAGAAAATTAAATAAATAAAAGTTATGCTCCTCTGATTCATTATTTGTATAAAAGAATGCAATCAATTTTTGTTTATTGACTTTGCAGCTGGCCACTTTACTATATGGTTTGTTTTTTGAAGTTTGCTTTTGTTTTGTTTTGCTTTGTTTCACTTCTTTTCTTTTACAAAACCCTTTACCAGAGCAGATTTCCCTACCAGTTTCCCTGCCACCATTCCCCCTTCCCTGTCCTCACCTGCCTTTCTATGGCAGACATTTTTCTTTTTTTTTCTTTCATTTTCATTTTTCTTTTTATTTCAGTTATACACTATGGATTTGCAATATTGTTACTGAAGGGGTACAGTGCCTATCATTTTATATTTTTTCAGTACTCAGTTCTTGTCCAGAATGATAATTAACAACTGCCATTGTCATAGAAATTCCTTCTCTGGCCTAACTGCACTCCGCCATTATTTGTTTCAAGCTTCCTACCATAAACTGGTTCTACCCCTCATTTCTGTTGCCTCTAGATATAATCATACCTTTTTTTATATTATTTTTCACAAACTATTGTGATCATTCTATGCCTATCTCCATTTGACTTATTTTGCTCAGCATAATTTTCTCCATATCCATTCATTTGTAAGCAAGATTCATGACTTCAGTGTTCCTAACAGCTATGTCATTTTTCACTAATCATCGGGAAGATGAAAATAAAAATGACAATGAGATATCATATCACACCACAGAGATTGACACACATCAAAAATAATAAGACCAACCAGTGCTGGTGGAATTATGGGGAGAAAGGGACTCTCGTTTACTGCTGGTGGGAATGCTAACTCTTCAGCCTTTTTGTAAAACAATGGATATTCCTCAAAAAACTAGAAATTGATCTTCCATATAACCCAAGATATCACTCCTAGGAATATACCCTAGGATTCCAAAAACACAATGCAGAAAAGCACTATGAACTTCTATTTTTTGCAGCACTATTGACAATAGCCAGAATCTGGGAACAACCTATGAGCCAAATAATAAATAAGAAACTGGTGCACCTCTAAGATTTTTTTTAAATACTTTATTTTAACGCCTTGATTACATACATAATTGTGTTTGAGTTTCAGTCATGTAAAGAGCACCACCCTAAGATTTTTACAGAATAAGAAAAAATTGGGAACCAGTCTTAACTCTAATGGACCCTCATTTTTAAATATATGCAATATATATCAGGGACAGAGATACCATTCAAATGAAGGTCTAAAATGCATGAAAAATGGTGAGTGAAGAATCTAGATAGTAAATATTATAGGTGCTAGATAAATAGTGTACAGTGGATACCCTTGTGCCCCTGTTCAATCCCTGGCACTGCATATGCTTCCCTGAACAGGGCCAATAGGGTTTACTGAACACAGAGCCAGGAATAAGCCTGAGCACCACCAGGTGTATTGGTCAACTCTTCTCCCCAAAAGCAACATCTATAATTTGAAAGAAAAATATCAGCTAATGATATAAGAAAGAAAATATTATAAATTAAAACACTTGAAAAATATAAATGAAGTTGTATATTTAATATTCCCTATATGGGAATTTTGGTAATTAACAACTTTAGATTAATTAACTAAATATGTGCAATTTATATGTATATCATCATATCACATATATAAACATTTATTTGAAACAAGAAACTTGTCATTAAAATTAAATAATGGAGGAATCATAATGGTGGCACAAGTGGTAGGGTGTTTGCCCTGCATGCACTAACCTAGGGCAGGCCGCAGTCCCATATGGTCCCCAAGCCAGGAGCAATTTCTGAGCATATAACTAGGAGTAAACCCTGAGCATCAGTAGGAATGGCCCCAAACCCAAAATAATTAATTACTGGATAAAATTTTTAGGATGATTGTGATAAAAATAAAACAATTCAAATATCAATCAGCAAGGCCAAAGTGATATATAAGTGGTTCATTATGCATGCTTTGCATATCCAGGGACTAAAATTCATCCCCAGCACAGAATGACCCCAAATGTTGTAGTAGGTATAGTTCTTAGGTTCTGAGCACTTTGGGTTTGCTTTCATGATTTCCAGCAACACCAGACTACACAGCAATTTGAGCTATGAGGCCCACTGTACCAGTGCTGATAGTTGATGTTCCCAAATCCCCAGAATACTATTTCTTTTTTCCCTTCCCCCAAGACCCTCAAGATTCATAAGGGTATAGAATAAGTAAAATGGGTAAAGGAATTCAACTGTTAGGTACTGGATAGAAATAAAACTTGAGTTGTTATTATGATACCATAGATTCAGTTATGAAGTAAAAATCTGTACACCTGAGAATTTCCAAACCAAAGCTACTACACTCAAAGCACAAAATCAGTGGGAGCAAGGATGGAGCTCCGTGGTAGAGTACAAGTCTTACTATATGTGAGGACTAGGTTCAATTTCTGACACTGCCTAAAATGTAAAAAAAATAATAAAAAGAAAAGCAAACACTATATTCTCATTTAAGACAAAATTGACTGTAAATATTTTATGAGGGATAGAGGTTTTTGATACACTGATAAAAATTAAATCATAAGATTCTCTATTGGTTTTTTGCTGACTAGAAGGCAAATTCAACAAGTGGTCTCATATTCTTATTATACTGGGCTACATCCGTTTTTGCTCAGTGCTTACTCCTTGCTCTGTGCCCATAGATAACCCTTGGTCGTACTCTTTGGGACTATATGATTACAGGAATTTAAGTGGTTTTGGCTGTATGCAAGGCAACACCTTGCCCACTGTATTACCTCTCAGGTACCCATGTTTATGAAATGCAATTACTAATAGTACATTATAGGATTATTGTAGTCCATTACAATAAGACATATAAACTACCAGAATATATGGTGATATTTAATCGTGATCCTTTAAAACAAGTAACTTACTACATTAAAGACTATTAGTTTCTATTTTACATATATTGTGAGATTACTAGTGATATATTACATAGGTGAGGTTTGGCAAGCACTGAATTAGAATAAAGGAGTATTAATAATTGTAATCATCATCAATGTCCCAAATCATGAAATTTTGCTATACATGGATGTACATGGTGGAATCTATTATGCTGAGTGAAATAAGTCAGAGGGAGAGAGATAAATGCAGACTAGTCTCATCTATAGGTTTTAAAAATAATAAAAGACATTTTTTCAATAATTCTCAGAGAAAAAAAAGAGGAGGGCTGGAAGGTCCAGCTCACAACATGAAGCTCACCACGAAGAGTGATGAGTGCAGTTAGGGAAATAACTACATCGAGAGGTACATAACAATGTGAATGAATGAGGGAAGCAGAAAGCCTGTCTAGAGCACAGGTGGGTATGGGGTGGGGCGGAGGGAGATTTGGGACATTGGTGATGGGAATGTTGCACTGGTGAAGGTGGGTGTTATTTACATGACTGAAACCCAGCTATAATCATATTTGTAATCAAGATGTTTAAGTAGAATATAAAAATAATTGTAATCAAATAGTAATAGATAATAGTAAAATAAGTAGAAAAAAATTTTTTCAAAGAAAGGTATTTACTATTTATACCCATAGATTGTGACTGGTGACTATTATAGAAACTATAAGACAATTAAGTAACACTTTTAGGATTAATATGAGCAGTGAAATCTCCAACATGCAAAGATAATCACAAGATTATAGGAACATAACCTGTTAAGAATTTCTCTTTTATGCATTTTGGCATAAAATAAAGTAACAAGGTGGGGTTGTATTTTTTGCTTTTGTTTTTGCTTTTTACTTTTTGGACTTGTGGTACCACATGGTATGCCAGGGATCGAAGCAAGGTCTATTCTGTATCAGCTGTGTGGAAGGCAAATGCCCTACTTCTGTGCTATAGCTCTAGCCTCACAGGGATCACTCTTGGCAGAGATCAGAAGAGCATATACAGTACCAGGGATTAAATATAGGTCAGTCACATATAAGCACTCTACCTGTTATACTAAATCTCTGGGCCTAAAACTTAACATTTTTAAAGGAAATTAAGCTTAATTGTTACCAATCAAGTTACTGCCAAGAAGCTCATTCTTAATTAAAAAAACTAAATAGTCAACCAAGTATTATATTCTTGTAAAAATATCAAGTAAACCTTCCCCAAGCATTTTATATTGATCATTTGATTATAGTGCAGCATTGAAGTAAGTGATACTTTCTGTGATTTTTAATTTACTTGATATGAAAGGTGTGTTTTATATGTCGTTTTAATGAAGTACTTCTTTTATGTTACGATCTTTTGCTCCCTTATAAAACTGGTAGTTTGGTATGTAGTGGCATATACTTATTGTATATAAATATATGAACACTTAATTGTATTTTAATTTTTTTTGTTGTTGTTGTTGGTTTTTTTTGGTTTTTTGGGGCCACACCCGGTGACGCTCAGGGGTTACTCCTGGCTATTCGCTCAGAAGTCGCTCCTGGCAGGCACGGGGGACCATATGGGGAACCGGGGGATCAAACCGCGGTCCATCCTAAGTTAGCGCAGGCACCTTACCTTCAGCACCACCGCCCAGCCCCCCTTAATTGTATTTTAAAATAATCAATTCTGTATATCAGATGTGAAAAAGGACATTGGAACACATACACCAAGGGAAAAATAAAAGAAAGCTGAGGGACATATAGGAGTTTGTTTAAAAATGAAATATATAGCAGCTAATCAGTAAAATAGAGTGAAAAAAATAAAGAAATAAAAATTTATTCAAATATGATATACATATACACTTTAAGTATCAACAAGTACAGAGAGATTTTAAAGTACACATCATCTGTAAAAATTGATTTATATTTTTAATTAACCTTCTTGTTGTCACTAACCATTATCTTATTGGATGTCTCTTGTTTTGTTTGGTATTGAGGCCACACCCTGGAATGTTCCTTCTTTTTTCCTGCTCTTAACTCAAGGATCACATCTGGTGGGGGCTTCAGGGACTTTATGGGTTGATAGGGATCAAACCCAAGTTGGCCACATAAAGGGAAATGTCCTACTCACTGTACTATCTCTCCAGCCCCTAAGTGTCTTTCATAAAATTAAATCACCATGATATCAAAAGTTGTTGATAGTTGAATTTTGATCATACAATGTTCCAACACACACCCTTTCATGCTGAATACTTTTCATATATTTGTGTTGTGCTTAAAATTAGCTGAAGGTACAGGGAAAACATACATGCATACTCATCTCTATTATTTGAATGAATATTAATGCTTTGAAACGTTGTTATAATAGCAGACAGCTTTAAAAAAAAATACCCGGGGTCCGGAAGATAGCTTGGAGGTAAGTCGCTTGCCTTTCATGCAAAAGGTCATCGGTTCAAATCCCGGTGCCCCATATGTTCCCCGTGCCTGCCAGGAGCAATTTCTGAGCATGGAGCCAGAAGTAACCCTTGAGCACTGCCGGATGTGACCAAAAAAAAAAAAAAAAAAAACCCTCCCTTTGGCATTTAGGGCCTTTATAAACTTTATCTCAGGATTCCTATGTCTCAGGATTTGTTAACACGAGGATGTAGCAAATCTGTATGTCAATAGCTATTCAAAATAGTTTGAATATAAATAAACTGCTATAGGGTGATTATAGTATATCTGCCTTTCAGCACAAACCAAATGATAATATATTTTTATCTTGGATTTTATTTTATCTAGATAGTATCTTATATTTGATAATATCTGGGTAGTCTGGAGAATTCTCTCATAAATAAAAAATTAGATGACAATGTCCTATTTCTGGACATGAACAGCTTACCTTTTATCTGATTCATCATGCTAAGTATGAAATTACAAAAGCTAATAAAGAATAGGCAGAAATTGTGTTTAAGTTGCTCAGAAACAACAAAGCTAGCACAATAGAGAACATGAAGAGTGTGTCATATTTGCCCTAGATTTCTCTAAGATTATTTTCCTCTTCAGTGATGCACAGTAAGAGAGTTCAAACAGAGATCAACCATATGTTGTTTAATTGACCTTTTCATTTCATCATTATTTTAAATTATATGATGAGTCTCACAAATACAATTTAAATCAGTACAGAACCACATCTACAAAGCCAGAGCAGAGTGATTTTTTGAAAGTTATTTTTAATTTTAGGCACCCTGATTTACAATATAAGAGTATTAATTAAGAGGATTTCATTAAGTAATTTAATTAATTAATTAAGAGGATTTCATACATAAATGTTCCACTAAATACTCTCCACCGAAGTGTCCCACCCTCGAGCTCTTTATACCCTCAACATGGTAAACAAGTCCTGTAGATCAGTGCTTAGGAACTATTGCTTAATACTTATTCAGTTATTAGTTAGACTGTTATTCTCATGCAGTCCTTTATATCCCACATAGACAGATCTGTTCCTCTCCTACTTCCACTTTGCATGATACTCTGTTGTTCCATCTATTTAGCAATAAATTGCACGTTTTTGTCTTTTCTTATAGTACTTTATATATGTTATAGTTTCTTTATTCACTCATTTATTCTTAGACACTGCTTATTATAAGATTTATACTGTTGTCAATAGTGCTTCAAGAATATAGAACTCATAACACAGATGTCTTTTCTGGATAGTTTTGAATTCCTTGGAGTGGCTATCCATAAGTGAAATTGTTGAGTCACATGTAAGTTCAGTTCTTAGCTTTTTGAGAAGCATCCATATTGTTTTTCCAAAAGGATGAACCTGTCAAAATACCTACCATGAGCATATGAACATTCCTTTTTCCCCACATTCACACCATCACTGGTTGCTTTTTTCTTTGTGACATGTATCTGTCTTACTATTGTGAGGTGACATGTCATCATTTTGATTTGCATTTTCTAAATGACCACTGATATATAGAAAGTCTTCATAAACCTTTTAGTCAGCAGTATGTCTTTTTTTTTCTCCCCACCCAGCTCTCCATCAGTATGTCTTAAATTAAATAAGAACCTACTCCCATTTTTGGTAGAAACTATTTTTTTGTTTGTTTGTTTCTTTCTTTTTTTTTTTGGTCAACCTGGCGAAGCTCAGGGATTACTCCTGGCTTTGTGCTCATAAATTATTCCTGGCAGGCACAGGGGACCATATAGGATGCCAGTCCTGGATCGATGCCCTACCCCTGTGCTATCTTTCTGTCCCCAGTAGAAACATTTTCAATGAAATTTTTAATTGAATAACTGTGAGATACACAGTTTAAACAAAGAAAGTATGATATAATACCCAAAGAAAAGAGACACAAGAGCCAGGAAGACTGGTCCAAGATGTTGGGGTTCGGAATCAGTCCCCCCTTCTCCCTAGCGGTGCCTCGAGCATTTCAAGGAGGAGTGGAGCCATACAAGTCGCAAAGGTGGTTTTATTTTCTGGCGCGTCAGGGTCAGAGCCAAAGCTGTGACCCTGACCCATTGCTTGAGCATAGTTTTTATAGGGTGCTTTTCAAAGGAACAGCATCATCGTCCATTCAGTAACCAGAGAAACAATCAGTAAATTTTAACAGACTACTACCAGCATTACCTATTACTAAGAAAACAATATAACT
>PVKC010001941.1:0-46593 GCA_004027635.1 Crocidura indochinensis
CAGTTTAATGTTGTACTGTTTGTTTGGACAGTAATGTTTCCTCCTTGAAGATGCCTTTAGTCTCAATGTCAAGGAGTTCTTGTGTTCTTCTACACACCTATGGTTCAGGGTCTGATATCAAGGTCTTTAATCCATTTGGAGTTGACCTTTCTGCATGGTGTTAAAAGTTAACTTTTTGCATGTGACTGACCAGTTGTCTTAAACCTACTTGTAAAAGAGGCTTTCCTAGCTCCATTTTGTGTTTCTTGCCCCTTTATCAAAGATTGATTGCATGTCTGGGGGTAGTCTCTAAATTCTCAAGTCTATTCCATTAATCTGAGGGTCTGACTTTATTCCAATACCATGATGCTTTAATGACTATTACTTTCAGTACAATTTAAAGTTGAGTACAATTTAAAGTTGGAGAAAGTGATGCTTTCCATATTCATTTTCCTCAGTGTTGCTTTAATAAAGCAACTCAATTTACCTGGGGGCCGCAGGAGGCCAAGTCGGGTGATCCTTGAGTGCAAAGTCAGTAGTAAGCCTTGAACATTGGGAGGTGTGAACCAAACAACTAAACGAAATAAAACAATAAAAAAGATTTCTCTAGGGCAGGGCCACAAAATGTCTTATGGAGGGCTGCAAGCAGCTCCCGAGTTTGAGATCCCTGCAAGTTTAGCTATTCATGGACTTTTATTGTTCCAAATGAATTTCAGGAGTGTTTGATCTACTTCTTTGAAGATGTCACGGATATCATTATTGGCACTGCATTAAATCTGTACAATGCTTTGAGGAGCATTGCCATTTCAATAATGCTAATCTTCCCAATCCATGAACAGGGGGAGAAGAAATGAACAGATCACTAAGATGCAAATCAAAACAACAATGAGATACCACCTCACACCACAGAGACTTGCACACATCATGAAGAACAACAACAATCAGTGCTGATAGGGATGTGTGGAGAAAAAAACTCTCATTCACTACTAGTGGGAATGCTGTCTAACCCAGCCTTTATGGAAAACAACATGAAGATTCCTCAAAAAACTGGAAATTGAGCTCCTATATGATCCCGCTATAGCACTCATAGGTGCCTATGCCATAGATATTAATTAATTCCAATATCTCTAAATTAAGGGGAGATTCAGTAGGCCCACCAGATATAATTTTCCTGGAGCAGAGAACTAAAAAGAAACAACCCACAGGTTTCCTCAAAAAGCCCTTGTATGGAGATTTGAGGAATTCCTAAAGAGATTTTTCTGAAATTCATGTCATGGTACTGATATTATATTCCCTTCATACGACTTGTCTTATTTCTCCCTTGTAAATTTACAGGCCTAATTATGGCCTCAATCAAATTCTTTTGCCCAGAGAAATTTCAGTATCAAATTAACAAGACAAGCTTAATCTGTCTGCCTTATTTACATCTAAAAGCCAAGTCAGCCAAGTAAGCTCTGAGCCACTGAAGCCCCTAGCCAGGCACAAAAATTTACATTTTTTTAACCTAGCTCTTTGCCAATGCAAATAACAGATAAGCAGCTTCAAATTTCTCACTGCTAGCCTTCAGACCTGTAAAATGGTTTAGCTACTACATATTCTATTAGGCACCCTCCCTCCTCTTTATTGTGCTACTCCCTTCTTTCTCACTCAGGACTTCTTAGATCCTTTTCACCTGAGCTGCCTACCAGTCAGAATTGTTACGTATATAGTAACAGACTTACTGTTAATATTTCTTTTTTTTTCCTCTATAATCACACCTTTTGTCAATGTGGAAGTTCCTTTCATCCCTAAGACTGTGGTATTGTCCTATATATACTCCCAGCATGGAGATTAAATTTTGTCACATGTTTGCCAGAATGTAGATCCCCCTACAATCCATCCATGTGGTCATATTTTCTTCATATTATTCGGTTGACCGGTTCATGTTCATGTTCACTGACTTTCCCCACTAGAGCTGGGGGATGCAAGCCACTCCCAGCACCTAGGCATATACTGTAAGGACACAAAAATACAATACAAAAATGCCTCTGCACACCTATATTTATTGCAGCACTATTTACATAGCCAGAATCTGGAAACATTTCAGATGCCTGACAACAGATGAGTGGCTAAGAACACATTGGTACATATACACAATGGAATACTATGCAGCCATCAGGAAAATTAAAATCGTGAAATTTACCTATACATGGAAACTATTATGCTGAGTGAAATAAGTCAGAGAGAGATATAGACATAGAATAGTCTCAGTCATCTGTGAGATTTTAGAAAAACAAGACATTATTGTAATAATACCCAGTGATAAAAGAGATGTGGGTTGGAAGGAATGACCCTTGATATAAAGCTTACCACAAAGAGTGGTTAAGTGCAGTTAGATCAATAACTATACTAACAACTCTCATGACAATGGTAGTGAGAGAAATATATTGCTTGTCTCGAATGCAGGCAAAGGGGTGGGAGAGGAAGGAGATGGGGGCATTGGTGGTGGGAAGGTTGCACTAGTGAAAGGGGGTGTTCTTTTTTTTATGGTTTTTGGGTCACACCCAGCAGTGCTCAGGGGTTACTCCTGGCTTCATGCTCAGAAATTGCTCCTGACAGGCACGGGGGACCACATGGGGCACCGGGACTCGAACCGATGACCCCTTGCATGAAAGGCAAACGCCTTACCTCCATGCTATCTCCCGGGCCCCTTTTTTTAAATGAAACCCAATGACAAACATGTTTGTAATCATGGTGCATAAATAAAGATAATAAAAAATAGAAATCATGTAGCCAACCACCTTATTATTCTAGTGATATAAGTTAAAAGGGGCACACAAAATAAATGGAAACAAACAGATTTGGTATCAAAGGAGAAAAATCTACAGGTACCAATTCATATTTGTTTGTTCTGAGCTGCCACCTACACAGTCACCAATCATCTATGGCTACTGAAATGTGAAATCATTTCAATCAGATAAAATTATGAATTAAGTTCCTCAATTGTATGGAAAACATTTTAAGTACTCAATGACAATATTATCTCCATGTTAACATATTTTCCCGCCCCAAAATGCTCTAGTGAGCAGCGCTGTTAGTTTTCTGTTAGTTTCTGTTTTGTTTTGATTTTTGGTCACTGATTGTACTTGGGGGCTACTCCTGCCACAGAGGTAGGAAGATTTTGCATTACCAGGGATTGCAAGCCTGGCCCCCTGACTCCCCTCCCACCCCCCATGAAAAACATAAACGCCAGTCCTCTGAGCTATTTACCTGGCCTACAACTGTTTCTGTGCACTAAAAGAAAAAAGTAACCTTTAAGGTACTATTGAAATTGGTCAAAAACAGTAGTACTTAGTAAACATTATGACCAAATTTTCTAAAGGCACTTCTAAAATTTTCTATATAATTGTTAGTCTATGGGAAAAATCTACTTTGGTACACAAATATTTCACAGGAAGAATTAGGCAGGTGTCAGCACAGAATATATATTACAAATATTTTAAGGTTGCATGCATTTATTTTTTGGGGGGATCACACTTAGGAATCATAAGGGCTTACTCCAGGCTCTGCACTTAGTGATCACTCCTGGTAGAACTCCAGAGACAATGTGGAGTTTTGATGTCAGTTGCATGCAAGATGAGACCTACCTACTGTGCTCTCTCTCCAGTACTGCATGCTTAATTTTGGAAATGGGTGGAAACCATCTTAAAATTCCAACTGTAACATAGCCTAAAACAAACTAATGCAAATACTTACCATACAGGTCATAAAAACTAGGTAAATAAGATTTAAGTATCCATAAACTAGGAAATAAGTAGCACACATTTAAGTCTAAGTTTTGTTCTTAAATTATTTACTGAACTAAATTTTTTTTAAATAATTTTTTTCGTTTGTTTTTCGGGCCACACCTGTTTGATGATCCTGGGTTACTCCTGGCTAAGCGCTCAGAAATCTCCTCGAGCTTGGGGGACCATATGGGATGCCGGGGGATCGAACCACAGTCCTTCCTTGGCTAGCGCTTGCAAGGCAGACATCTTACCTCTAGCGCCACCTCGCCAGACCCTGAACAAGACTTTTAAAATTATGACTTTTCTGGTAAGTTGTTTATGCAGCATCTTTTCTCTTTTGAAATTCATTTCTAAGAAAATAAAAATACCAGTATTTAAAATGGATTTTAGGGGCCGGAGCGATAGAGTAGTGGTAGGGTGTTTGCTTTGCATTTGGCTGACCCAAGACGAACCTTAGTTCAATCCCTCGCATCCCATATAGTCACCAAAGCCAGGAGCGATTTCTGAGCATGTAGCCAGGAGGAACCCCTGAGCATCATTGACTGTGGCCAAAAGACAAAAACAAACAAACAAAAAATAAAATGGATTTTAAAGGATGTCATATGGTGAGAAAATCTGAAACTTCTCCATCTACAACGCTCTTATAATGATGATTTACAAAGTGGGGGAGGAGATATTCAGATATCTAATTCAAAGAAATTTTTGTCTAGAATGAGTTTTGTTTGCTTGTTTGTTTTTGGGCCACACCTGACAGTGCTGTGCTCAGGAATCACTTCTGGCTGTGCTCTGGGGACCATATGGGATGGCAGGGATCAATTCTGGGTTTTCTGTGTGCAAGGCAACTTTCTTTCCCACAGTACTCTATCACTCCAGACCTATAAAAGACAATCTTGGGGCCGGAGAGATAGCACAACAGGAAGGCATTTGCCTTGCAAGCAGAAAGACAGTGGTTCGAATCCTGAAATCCCATATGGTCCCCGGAGCCTGCTGGGGGCTATTTCTGAGCATAGAGCCAGGAGAAACCTTTGAGCGCTGCTAGGTGTGATCCCCAAACAAAAAACAAACGAACAAAAAGACAATCTTATGAAGTTCACTTTTAACTAGGTTTCTTTTTTTAAAGTCACTGATGATAGACCCAGCTTGAGTTTACGGTTTACTTTTAAAATAACTATGTTTTTTTTTAAAGGCTAGGAAGGTAGTCTAAACCCTTGCTATCTATCTCTCTTTGTATCCTTGTCCCTAAGAGTCAGCTTCTCCAGTGATCCCCAAGGTTCAGGCACATATCCCTGGTACTCTAGAGTTGGAAGAAACCATAACATTTCTCCAGTAGGTAGAGAGTCATCAAGTATCTTTGTCCAATTAGTTTTCTTTATACGTACAAATATATGAATTTCACTTTTGCAAAATTAACTCATTGCCTTTTTACCATCTATTTTTCTTTTTGTGACTAGTCAAATTCACTTCTAGTGTCTATCATCAGGTCTTTTGTTCCTGTGGATAGTAGCTTGCCCAGGGTGAGACTGAGGTATATATCTTTCATCTGGAAATTCTTTCTGCAGCATGGTTTCCCATTCAGATTAATTTTTTATACTGCATTTTATATACTGCTTAAATATTTGTCTTACTTGTAGTCAACACTTTAAATTTCATTTTGCATATTAATCATTCAATTTTTAAAAAATATTCTCATAGCATACAATTTTATGTTGAAATGTTAATTGTAATTTTGGACCATACCTACTGGTGTTTACTTTTGGCTAAGGCCTCAGTGATAACTCATGTTGGCCTTGGGATACCGGATACTGTTCCACCTCATCAATATGCAAGCAAGTATCTGTTGCTATACTATCTTTCTGTTGAGGTTTTTAAATACCAGTCTACTAATTGCTGTGATGGTGAAAAAAATAATGAAAATATAGTCACTATATATTTTAGCATAGGTAGTTGATTTCAATCTAGGCAATTTTCATAATGCTATGAATTCTCAGTATATCTGTGCAAAAATACCCTCCCCCAACTTTATCACTTGCTCATATGATGAATTAAAATTTATTGGCAAATATGATCATTGTAAGGTACTCAAGATCAATTTTTGATACCAATTTATTAGTGTTTACTTTCAGTTTGCTAAGACTCATTATGCCACATAAGGGTTGGTAATGAATAAAAGCTACTCTTCTTTTTCAAGCAGTTAACCAGCCTAGTAAGAAAGATAGCTATTCAAAATTTAGTCAACTACCAGCAGGGCAGGCATTTTCCAACAATGTGCTGTTTGTCACAAACAGTATTTTCCATGCTGTCCACTTATAATATAAGAACAACAGGAAATAGCAGTGTTATGACCTGAAGCAATGGAGATTGCCTGGCTTAATTTAAGCAAGGTTTTTGGCCAGGGCCAAGGACAAAGACAGGCTTGTAAATTGTTACAGGCCTGGTAAATATTAAATAAGGCTTGTGCTCAAGTATGCATTCATATCTGCTGTGAATCAAGGTTTGGTTTAATCGTTTTGGAAAACAGGCTACCTTTGAGCTCCTGTCCCCCAAGGCTCAGACTACCCTCCTTTCGGGTCAGGATTTGGAAGGTTTGGATTTTGATTTTTTTTTAAAAAGATTTTCCCTGTAATCATAGAAGGTTTGTATTTTATGTCACAATTTCAGCATTATGTCCTCATTGCTCTCTCATCTACATTTTGTCTTGTCAAAGCCTCCAATTTTATTTCTATTTCCCCAAGCCCTTTCCCTGTGGTTGCTCCAGGGAAAAAAACTTCTGCTTACTTCCTGCTCCCCTCCCCAATTTCCTCTGGTCCTGCATTCAGGTCAAACCTTTCAGGATAACTCCTATGCACAGATTTTTATCATTACCTGTTATCCAATCATTAGCCTATGATAAAGAACCTTATCCTCGCACTGTCCATTCTCTGCCTTTTTTGGGGGGTGGGGTGTAGACTTTGGGCCATATGTGGTGGTGCTCAAGTTCCTGGTTCTGTCAGGGATCACTTCTTCTGGCACTGCGGGACCATATAGACATTGGGCTTGAAACAAGGGTTGACCCGTATAAGGCACATTCCTTAACCAAGGTGCTTTATCGTAGTCTCATTTTTTGTATCCTTGTCCCTAAGAGTCAGCTTCTCCAGTGATTTCCAAGTTTCAAGCTTATATCCCTGGTACTCTACAGTTTGAAGAAACCATAAAACTTCCCAGTTCATGACTCCATGATTCATCTGAAGACCCTCATTCATCTGAAGGTAAGGCTATATACAGAAAAGAGTTCATTCTCTAATGTAGATATGTCAATAAAACAAAGTTTTAAAATGGAAATAAAAAGATAAACAAGAAAATAAAAGTAAAATGCAGTTTGCAGGGTCTGCCAGGACTTGAGGTATATCTCTTTGTCATAGGCTCCCTTTCCCTGTTCTCTGTCAATTTTCTTTTCTTTTACCAAACCACCATTGTATGAGTTTATAATCTTTGCTTCAATTTTTGCTTTATTTCCTGTTGAAAACTTTAGTTGTGAAGGCACAGGGCTGAAGTGGAAAGAAGGCTCACTATGTTCAAATAGAAGGCATCACACCCCCAGTTCAGTGACATACTTGCCTGTATAAGTTACAGCTAACTGGGTAGTAGGGAAAAAGAGAAGTGAAACATAAAAAGAGCTCATATGTTGAAGAGTTTAAGGCAGAGAGAATATCACACGTTATTTTTTTAGAATACTCATGGAAATGTGTGACTGCTCTTAGCCGCTCTTTTTGTAGACTGATAGAAGCATCATACACCTCAAATATTCCTATGTCACATACATCACAATAGATTTTGACAGATTATGGCTCAGAAGCTGATTTGAGAGAAAACCTATTTCAATCATTGATTATTTATTATTTTTTATTAAAATCTTAATTTAAACACATTGATTACAAATATAATTGTAGTTGGGTTTCAGTCATGTAAAGAACATCCCCTTTCACCAGTGCAACATTCCCACCACCAATGTCCCAAATCTCCCTCCTTCTCACCTCACCCCCATCTGTACTCTAGACAGGCTTTCTACATCCCTCATTCATTCACATTGTTATGATAGTTCTCAGTGTTATTTCTCTAACTGCACTCACAACTCTTTGTGGTGAGCTTCATGTCATGAGCTGTACCTTCCAGCCCTCCTTTCTCTTTGTCTCTGAGGATTATTGCAAAATTGTCTTTTACTTTTCTTAAAAGTCATAGTTGAAGGAAACTATTCTGCATCTCTCTCTCTCTGACTTATTTCACTCAGAAAAATGGGTTCCATGTGCATCCATATATAGGAAAATTTCATGACTTCATCTCTCGTGATGGCTACATAATATTCCATTGTGTATATGTACCGCAGTTTCTTTAGCCATTCATCTGTTGAAGGACATCTTGGTTGTTTCCAGAGTCTGGTTATTGTAAAAAATGCAGCAATAAATATAGGTTTGAGGAAGGGAATTTTTTATTGTATTTTTGTGTTCCTAGGGTATATCCCTAGGAGTGGTATAGCTGAATCATATGGGAGCTTAATTTCCAGCTTTTGGAGGAATCTCCATATTGCTTTCTATAAAGGTTGGACTAGAAGGCATTCCCACCAGCAGTGAATAATAGTTCCTTTCTCTCCACATCCCTGCCAGCACTGCTTATTGGCATTCTTTGTGATTATTTAATTTATTTTCCTCTTTAGATGTTGAAAAACTTATGCTAGTTGAGAAAATAGTTGGATGATCTGGTTGGAAGGACTTGGTCTTAGAGTCAGTGGCAGGATGACCATGACATTATATAAGAGAAACCAATAAATTGGTTTTATTTGTTTTCATGGGCTGCTAAGGTTTGGTGGCAAATCTAGAAGCTGTTTGTGAGCTGAAGGACATCAATGATGAATGGCACCTTGCCAGTACTCTTTTAAACTGTAAAGATAGTCAGAACCCAGTAAACCCAACATATCATATTCTCCACTGCTTCTTGCTCCTGCCATTCATTCTCAAGCCCATCTTTCATCACACTCTTTTCTGCACCCTTGTTCTTCAACTTGACCCATATGATTTTCCACATACATTCCAAAGACTTATTAGTTTAGGTCTTTATGTTTGTTTTAGTTTTAATTTTATCATATATTTCAAGGACAGACCTGGCATTGTTTAGAACTTACCTCTGACTCTGCTTAGGGATTACTACTAGAAGGGCTTTGGAAACCATTTAGGGTGCTGGGGACCAAACCTTGGTCAGGTGCTTACACTCCTTTGGGTCTTTATTCAAATGTCACTTATTTCATGAAGAATCCAGATAAACTTATAGGTCACTGGAAATACCATTTCCCTGCGTCTGCTTCCCCCACCCCCTATCATTCTTTACTTTAATATACCAAGTTTTAGAATTTTATTCCAGGAAGGCTGAGATTTATTCTTTGCTTTATCTTCAGCACCTAGAAAAGAGCCTGAAACAAAGTAGGTGCTCAATTCATTTTTGATGAAATGCACAAATCCTGCCTTATAACATAATTGTTAAAAGAGCTGTCTTTTTCCTTAGATGATAAATTTTTAAGGGCAGGAGAAAGCTATATTTCTTCACAGGACTCTTAACACCTCATACACAAAAGTTCACACATATTTGTTGGATTGAATTGAACTGCATATTAACTTGAACTTTTTCAACTTCTCCTGAAGTGCCCAGTTTTGTTTGTTCATTTGTTGGCAACTGTGATGTGCTGGCCTTATTTTATGATTTTGGCACAGGCTCACTCGAGAATACAGTTCAAGAAATTTACGGCAATTTAAAAGCTTTGTTTAGTTCAAGAGAAGGTCACTGTAGAAAATTCCTCATTTCATTTGCATAATCCAAGTACTAAAAATCATTCTGGACATTTTCATTGAATAAAGCATAAGGGCATTTTTCATATTGGGATCTACACATTTCTGGCTTCAGTTTGGTTCTTCAAATTATAATGGTTACAAAAGTGGTATTTATGGAGTGACAAAAGTCCTGGAGTTTTTATGAAGCATTACTTTTGGAGAGAATATCATTCTTCAATATTTTACCTCCTTGTCCTTATTCATTCAAAAAACGTAATGTATTCTGCTGAAGCACTATAATCAAAGTATTTTTTCTTAAATGGATATGACAATATAATGCATTGTAGTAATCTTACTTCAATAACTTTCTGGATAATGGCAGTATCTAAAGTAGAATCTTGAGAATTAACTCTTCTTCAATAAGTTATTTTCTCCCTTAAGAAGATATTTTCTCCCTTAATGGAAAAAATTCCCATTTTCTTTCTCTCATTTCTGCTACTCCATTTATAGATCCAAACTACAAAATTGTAATGATAAACAGGTATTAACACTTGGACAACTAGAAAATTGTAATTGCCTATGAGAAAACCACTTGCTTTTGTCAAAATATCGAGAGAAACCTATTGTTATGGAAGTCTCAGAGACAAGAACTTCTATAATCCATGATGAATATATTTAGTATTTCATGGTGAAATATTGGGTTAGATTTTATAGTGCTCCATAACTACCTAAAATTGGTAAGGAAAGAAATAGTAAGCCAGAGAAACAAAAAACTATAGAAGGAACTAACAGACTTCCCAGATGACTCTTTCCATTCCTCATGTTCTTTGTGATTTATCTGATCATCAGTGGGTGCTTGAAAGAAAGAGATAAAGGGTGGAAATCATTTCTCTCATGTGGAAGCAGAAATTGCTACCATATTTTCCAGTGTATAAGATTATTTTTGAAATGAAAAAAATGTCAACCGAAAATTGGGGTCGTCTTATAAGTCTAGTATATTCTGAAAAACATTTCAATATGCTGCTAAATGAAAATCGTCTGAATATTGCCACGAATGGTGTTAAAGTTTGGGTCTAATCATTTGATAGTTGTTGACTCTGGCTTCGATATTTAGTCTGTCCTTTCTTAATGTCGCCAATGCACCTGAGACCTCTTGGCCCCTGTTTCACTAATCCCTCATATTGTGTTTCTCCACTCAATTTTTTTCCTTCTCCTCGCTATTCTCTGGGGCCAAGAGTATTCTAGACAACCCCCTTTAAACAATTAAACTTCTTCATAAAGTTATTCTAAATACCACATATAAGTGATATTCTGTATCCTTCTGGCTTACTTCATTTACCTAACATCTTCTAGTTCCATTCATATTACAGCAAATTGTATCAGTGTATCATTCTTTACAGTATGCAGTATTTCATTGTATATTTATATAATTAGATTCCATATTTGATATTAAAGCTCAAAAGACCCATTTATTCTTCTAATATCCACTGAACACCAGTTACCAAATTCATGAGTATGAACAATTTACTTTTCTAGGTCTTATTTGCTCATCTAGTAAAATGTGCAAAGTAGATAAGATCATAGTTTTTAAAGTGTTGTATACATACAATTGGGCTTTCTAGATGTGTAATGTACAGACCTGGCATTATATAATACTGAAATACTAGAAGAATTATTTTTTACTTGTTCCTTTTTAAGTCCTTCAATAAAGGAATATCAGTTTGATGTTATAATGCCTTCAGCATTTATCACACAATATCTAATATGTATCACAAAAAGACAGCCATGCTATTGATTTCCAATAGATTTGTCAATAGAGGACTAGAATTTTTTTGGTTTGTTGGATATTTTTGTGGTACATAATTTCAATTATTCAAAGTGGCATGATTCTACATTTATAATAGTGAAGGATATTTCTTTTTATGTTAAATACATTTAAACTAAGTAGTTTATTTGAATGATGTACAATTCTAAAAGAGGAGAGGTAAATTTGAAATATTTACTTCACTGAGATGAATTAGAAAAATCACTAAAATATGTCCATTTTGTTTGTTACAGTATTTTACAACACCTTTAAAGTGAATAAAAAATTGGAAGACATCTGACAGTGTTGATTCTAATCCACATCACCTGGCTGAGTATTTAACAGAGGGCAATGATGTCTCATTCATATATGCTCCAAGGGCAAAAGAAAGAGCATGTTGGATAGATGAGAGTAATTAGATAGATGGAGAGAGGAGCTGAAAAGTTGGGCTGTTCTGGGATTTAACCACCAGAGAGAAATGAATCTCTTTTAATCAAAGTTAACTTTTTTCTATACAGGAAATAGTATTAGATAGAGGGGCAGACTTAGAAGTCAGAGAGCTCTTTGTATTTAGCAGCTGTATGACTTTTTAGCAAATTAATTACCCATCTCTGCTCCAATGTCCTCATTTGTAAAATAGAGACATTCTGCATAAGAACACTTTATAAGAAATAAAAAGAACAACAATGTCTGCAACAGATGAACCAATAAATTGAAAGCTATTAGTTTTTTGTTTGTTTGCTTGTTTGTTTTTGGGCCACACCCAGGGGCACTGAGGAGTTACTCCTGGGTTGGAGCTCAGAAATGGTTCCTGGCAGGCTTGGGGGACCATATAAGATGCTAGGGATCGAACCCAGCTTTGTATGGGGCCCGGGAGATAGCATGGAGGTAAGGCGTTTGCCTTTCATGCAAAAGGTCATCAGTTTGAATCCCGGTGCCCCATATGGTCCCCCGTGCCTGCCAGGAGCAATTTCTGAGCATGGAGCCAGGAGTAACCCCTGAGCACTGCCAGGTGTGGACCCAAAAACCAAAAACCAAAACAAAACAAAACAAAAAAACGAACCCAGCTTTGTCCCAGGTTGGCTGTGTGCAAGGCAAATACCCTACTGCTGTGCTATCTCTCTGGACCAGAAGCTATTAGTGTTATTCTCATGGGAAACAAAGTGAAATTTAAAAAATGAATGCACTATCTAATTTTCATCTTATAACAAGAAGAACTCGGACTTAGGCATATCATTAAATTTTATTCATCAGCTTTACTACTGAAAACCTGCATCTTTTCATACCTTTCCAATCTCAGTGAATCTTCATTTACCAAGCAATCTACGAGGATCACTCTAAGTTGCTTCTCTTTTCTCCCTTTTACTCAAGGATTGAACAGTAATCACTGCACTTCCATAAAGAGCTAAAAACAGCCTGGTGTATTAACTGGAATTTTTATCATGTAAATATAGATACTAAACTTGTTCTCTAGCATTTCAGTAAATCAGTGATGAAGTTAGTTTTCAGATCTCAAAATTCTATGTAATATTTATAGCCTCTGAATATATTTAAAGCTAAGCATACCAGGGATAAGAAAAAGTTCCATAAGGGGAGAAATAAATATGCTAAATGTGTGCAGTATATCTGTCCTATGAGACTCAGGCATGCTTTATGCAGTGTGGAGAGTTTGTGAGCAAGAGCAAAGCTGCATTTCTTTAGTTGCTCTTTTAAACTATAAAGGAAGGCGATAAATTATAAATGTGCCTGAGTCACTCTAGCAGGGCAGTTTTAATTTTCAGTTTAACAACTCTCACAATACCAAATGCATGAAACTAAGGTAGAAGAGAATATTTGGAATGCGATGTTGAGGAGGTAAGTTTAACCTTCCTGCCTCATAGTCAATGTCCCATATTAACTAAGGAGGAACTGTCAGGGTCCTCAGTACTTTGTTCTATGGAAAGTCTAAGAGTTCCATTTTTATGTTAGTTGGTACAGAGACATGCCACACTAACAATCATCAGAATGTTCTTTTGTTAGATCCTGATGCTATGTGAATAAAATACTTCTTCAGGCTTCTTTTATCCCCTACAATTTTTCTTTTCTTTTAATTTCCCTGACAATGTACTGTAATATTCATAACACTTATAGATTTTCACTTGATTTCTCTTGTTTTATTTCTCACAAAATAGTTCCTTGTCCTTTAACAGTTCAAATCCTGTACTGCCTTCCTTTCATCATCAACTTCCATTTTTTGGTTTTCTTATTAGGCATTGATATGTAATTATTTCAAAGACGATTATTTCCACCTTTGTATAGAATTCTTGGAAGAGGAGGTGAAAAGCTGGCCATTTACAGACACCATGCCACTGCCCTTGGGTCATAAAATATACAAAACATTCCTTGCTTAAATTGGATTGAAAGTTTGGGTCAAAAACTTATTAAAGGAACTGATAAAATGGGAAAACATTACAAAGGAAAGTCAACAATGTTGTTCAAATGTTGTTCGATGTTTTCATGTATTTGTTACAACTTTTTTTGTATCTTTGTCTTGTTCCTTGTGGAGACTGTGACTATGGAAGTGTGTGTGTCCTGGGCAACGAAGGAGGCAGGAGGGAAGGTTTGGCAATGGCAACAGTGTATGGACACCAATGGGCCAGGTGTACTTTAATGGATTAATATTTGAAAAATTATTTATCAGGATGAACAACTACATTGCTATACTTATATTAATATTTTAAAATACTTATATAATAATATTATAAGTATTATATTTTTGCACACCAAGTAATACCATATCATAGTAAATGCCATTTCATAGAAATATTCTACATAATGAAATTTTTTTAAGGTCATAAAGAGGAGCGTCTGAAGTAACACATTAAAACAATGGCAAATACATTCACCCTTTTTGATCCCACCTTTGGAACTGGCACCAGCATCATGTATTGAACCTATACTGGGGCAGACCCAATTGCTGCCTTGGTACCGATTTGCTCCACGGTGGGTTTCATATGATAACTTGACAACTTGGAAACATCAACAATTTGCTTTCACAGTAGATTTATCTGCCTCACCACCTAACTGTAAGATAAAATAGAGGTGCTCCATGACACCCTGACTTCAACATACGGTCTGTGAAAAAAAAAAGATCTCTAATTACAGAAGTCTGTCACAACTGTGATTGAGGAGAACTTTTCCTAGTATCAAGAAGAAAGACTTTGGAGTTAGACACCTTGAATACCTGGAACCTGTAATTGGTCTTATGGCAAGATGCTTCAAGGGTAGGTTCTCCCTGTTTTTAGGCCAAAGGTTTTTCTTTTTTATTTTTCCCAACTTTTGCTGTGCCTATGTAAAAAACGGACATCCCCTTTTCTATTTTTTCATTTATCTTTTATATAGGGGCTCTCACCTTTTCCACACACTGGAACACCATTTACTTTGTTTCATCTCATATTTCTTCATTTTTCTATAAAATTCAGAAGAAAAGCATAAAGAAAGAATGAAAGCCAGGGGTATAGAGGTCTCAGGTGCATAAGTGGAGGGAAAAAAAGGACAGAATTAAATATCTAAGCCAAAGTCAAAAACAATGGAAATAAGAGATGTAAGCTTTAAAAATCTAAACTTAAATGGACTTATTATGCTGGCAGGTCAGGGGGGAAAGGTTGGCAGTATAGGATATACTCTGGGAACATTGGTGGAGAAAGGTTGACAGTGGTGGTAGAAATGGTCCTGATTTATTATATATCTAAACTTGAACTATGAAGGACTTTGTAGATCACAATAATTTCAATAAAATAAAATAAAAACACAATGGCAAATAAAACAGTATTTAAGTTGTTTATTTGTTGTCTCTATGACCAACAGTTTTTGTCAAAATTTTCCTCTTTGTACATTTCTGGAGAGTCAGGGAGGGCAGGGCATGACTGTTTTTAGAATGTGTTTTATTCTTCAGACTTTTAAGGTAAAAGTTAGCTTCTTTATTCAACATTTCCTGCTCATATGAATGAAGCCAAAGAAAAGTCTTCAGATTTTTTTTTTTTTGGAGGAGAAAGAACAAATAGTGGAGTTCCATTTGTAAATTTACTGAAATCTAAAGTCCTTTGACTAATCTCAATGTACTTGCCACTCATTACATCTACCCTATCATTAGGCAGATTCAAATAAAAGTACAATTTTAGGAGCTGCTTTTTATTAGCTATGTGGGCTGTGTAAAGTCTTTAGTTTTCTAGTCCCTGGCTTCATAAACTTTAGTTTGTGATCCTATTTGGGAGCACATAGTTAAATGTGTGTGATTTGTCATGAATATTTTTATTTAAGATAAATTTATAATATGTTTATTAGTAAATACTCAATTTCATGTTATGGAGTTGTGTGTACATATCTTAGGTAAAAAAATGTTCTGTAAATAGGGCCAGAGCAGTGGTGCAAGTGGTAAGGCATCTGTCTGCCTTGCCCGTGCTAGTCTAGGATGGACTGCGGTTTGATTTCCTGGTGTCCCATATGGTCCCCTAAGCCAGGAGTAACCCATAAGCATCACCGGGTGTGCCCCCCAAAATAAAAATTCTGTAACTGGAAAAAAATGGAAAAGTGCTAACCTAGGCAAGAGTTTCCTTATCACTATACATGTCAATGGCTCAATTTCACTTCACAACTTATTTCTGCAGAGATGCCTAAAAACCAAAATGCCAAGTATGATGATATTTGGGTTAAAGTCTCGAGGGCCTGCATTTTGTCCCCCTCCCCTTTTCCTGCTTCTGGAAGTCCTGGTAGCCAGAGCTACACAGCTCTCACCAAGTCAACCCAGAACTTGGAATTCCTGGACTATAGAACTTTATAATTGGACTGTGAAACACCTCCAAATCTTTTACTACTAACACCCAGTAGGGACAAACCAAATTAGATGTCAAAGTAGAATAGAAGTCACTGAAAGTTAACAATACCAATCATAGAATGATCAACAAGCAACAAACTGCTTATTAAACCTCAATGACTAACTGACCCCATTGTGAGATATAATAATTTTTTTATAAATGTTCTTTTGCTATAGTTTTATTCGATAATTCCATTACTACTGAGTTTTAAATAAGCAATGTAAAGCAAATTATTTTGTGCCTGCCAAGGGGCAAAGCTTAGAGGTGGGTGGGATTTAGGGGACAATGTTGAAGGGTATTCTACACTCGCGGTGAGACTGGTGTTGGATCATGGAATGGTAGAAACAAATGTGTTGTGAGCAACTATGTAAACCATAGAGTTTAAATAAAGTAATAAAATTATAATTGGCATAATTTTTATGAATTCTTATTTCATAAAGCTGTATATGAGAAAATACTAAAAAATAAATAGATCAGTATGTATCATATGCAAATCCTAAGTGTCTGAGAAAACAATAGATGCTTAGGTTGCATGCAGTGGGAAATCACTGTGCATAATCATTGTAGATTCACATTGTAGATTTTGTGCTCGCAATTCCCATTGTAGGTTTTTTGTGCTTCTCTTTTGAACTTTCTTCCTGTACGTGGCAGACTATGAGACTATTAGGTATGCAGTGTTGTTACCATTCTGGTACTAGAGTGTGACCAGCTATGCCAATGCACTGAATTATTCCCAGAGGCAACATGTACACATCCTCTGCACTGCAGTTATCTGAGTTGACTGGCACCAAATATTCCTGACAAGACTGATGATTTAACTATCAGCAAGACTACTGTCCTAAATTTTTAGACTGCAAGACTCTCTCCCAATTATGCAAAGAAAAGCATACAGAGCTCCCAAACATAGGTGGGGTATGGTTGGATAATCTGAGACTACAACAGTTAATGAAATAATTACAGTAGGTAGTTACTATTCAACGATGGGAGCTTCACAAGGAAAATAAAAATATGATAGTGGCCTTTTGCTCATGTCACAAAAGAAAAATCAATTATAGAATTGCAAGATGATGTGGCACAAGGGTTAAAATTTAACTTTCTTAGAATCTGTCCTAAACAAAGTCATTTAATGATGCAAAAAATTCCTGTTCAGAGATTTTTTTTTACTGTGTGCCTTGATAGTACATAAGTAGAGATATGGAAACCAGAGGTTCCAGATATAGAAAATTCAGACTGTTTTAAGCATGTTTTAACTCTTGCTATATATATATATATCTGCTGAGTTGATTCCTACTTCAAAGTGTTTTTGGAAATAAAGGAACGATCTTAAAACTGTTAGTAGGATGGCACCTGCTATACTGTTATTTAGAAATATTTTGGTCTTCTAGGTTGAGTGTTTTGCTCTCTGTAGAATTGACCATTTGATATGGAGTATTTTTTCATGTGCCTTTTGGTCAAAATGTTCCACATCACTAATCATCAGGGAGATCCAAAAACAACTACGAGATACCACCTCACATCACAGAGATTGGCACACATCACAAAGAATGAGAACAAGCAGTGATGGTGGGGATGTGGTGAGAAAGGAATTCTTATCCACTGCTGGTGGGAATGCCTTCTAGTTCAACCTTTCTGGAAAGCGATTTGGAGATTCCGCCAAAAACTGAAAATTGAGCTCCCATACGATTCAGCTATAACACTCCTAGGAATATACCCTAGGAACACAAAAATACAATACAAAAATCCCTTCCTTACACCTATATTCATTGCAGCACTATTTACCATAGCAATACTCTGGAAACAACCAAAATGCCCTTCAACAGACGAATGGCTAAAGAAACTGTATACACAATGGAATATACACAATGGAATATTATGCAGCCGTCAGGAGAAATGAAGTCATGAAATTTTCCTTATGCATGGATGTATATGGAATCTATTATGCTGAGTGAAATAAGTCAGAGATAGAGAGAAATACACAGAATGGTCTCACTCATCTATGGGTTTTAAGAAAAATGAAAGACATTCTTGCAATAATTTTTAAAGACAGAAGAAAGAAGGACTGGAAGTTACAGCCCACTTCATGAACCTCACCACAAAGGATGATGAGTTTAGTTAGAGAAATAACTACATGGCGAACTATCCTAACAATGATAATGTATAAGGGAAATAGAAAGCCTGTCTAGAGTACAGGTGGAGGCAGAGTGGGGAGGAGGGATATTTGGACACTGGTGGTGGGAATGTTGCACTGTTGATGGGAGGGTATCCTCTGATATACTGAAACCCAACCACAATCATGCTTGCAACCAAGATGTTTAAATAAAATATCATTAAAAAATAGAAAAAATGGGCCCGGGAGATAGCATGGAGGTAAGGCGTTTGCCTTTCATGCAAAAGGTCAGCGGTTCGAATCCCGGTGTCTCATATGATCCCCCGTGCCTGCCAGGAGCAATTTCTGAGCATGGAGCCAGGAGTGACCCCTGAGCACTGCCGGGTGTGACCCAAAAACCACACACACACAAAAAAAAAATAAAAAAAAAATAGAAAAAAAATAAAATGTTTTAAAAATTAAAAAAATAATTGACCATTTAATTAATCTTACTATTTGGCCTACCTCATTATCCTGAAAATGTCAGCTGCAACATGACCTCGTACTTTTTTATTTTGGTTTTTGGGTCACACCTAGGGGTTACTTCTGGCTCAATGCTCAGAAATTGCTCCTGGCAGGTACAGGGTACCATATGGGATGCCGAGATTCGAACCACCGACCTTCTGCATGAAAGGCAAATGTCTTACCTTCATGCTATCTCTCCAGTCCCGACCTCTTACTTTTAATATAAGCTAAGTTCATTCTTAAGTTCTATCTCTAGTCTTTCAAGTTCTGGATCTAGGGCTTGCTCACACTTTTAAGTTGGTTCTGTCAGCAGTTTGTAGTCCTATAATACATGTAGAGTGCCTGGATGAAACAAAACAAAGCCAATCGTGTATTTAATTTTCATCATCTATGCAGGGATAGTTCCTTTAGTATGTATTACTTAGTGTGCCTCAAGTTTTATGCTATTTTCAGAGGTTTTAGCTGTAGCCCTGGTTACTTTGGACACTTTTTTTTGTTTGTTTTTTTGGGTCACACCCAGCAGTGCTCAGGGGTTACTCCTGGCTCCATGCTCAGAAATTGCTCCTGGCAGGCACGGGGGACCATATGGGGCACCGGGATTGGAACCAATGACCTTTTGCATGAAAGGCAAATGCCTTACCTCCATGATATCTCCCGGGCCCCACTTTGGACACTTTTAAGGGACAACTAAAATGGAATACTGGGCAGATTCCCAAGTGAGATGGTAAAACATACAAGCATGCTCAAATGGATTAAAAGGAGAACTGGAGTGTTGTAAGGGTACAGATACTAGGAAAATATAGGTGTCAAAGTACTGAACTTTAAATAAGAGAAACCAAATAGGCAGGGTCAAGGAAACCAACCCAGATAAATACAGTCAGTGAGAGAAAATACCATTTGCAAGAATGCCAAGGTATGAATCTCATTCTGCAGCCAGAGGTTGAGAACCACAAAGTCACAGACTCTTGCCCTGTTCTGACAATATTATTATATGTACTTCAGTTAACTTTTAAGAATTTTTTGAAAGAACTGAGCTGTTATCATTATGTCTCATCATCGTTAAAGCAAAGAGTAGCTGAGAGATATATCTCCATAAGTTTGCAGTAAATTATTACATGAGGTGGTTAATTAAATGTATTTATTGTTACATTTTCAATGGAAGAAATTAATCTTATTTAGTAACATGCCTCCAGAATTAAAATTGAAAACTATAACGTAATGTAGTTTTTCCTGCATATAGTGCTATATAGGGCCAAATAAATAGCACTGAGTCTTACACATGGCTGTCTCAGGCTTGATTCAAGGTGTCACATGTGGTTCCTTCTCCTCTAAGCTCTGCTAGAAGTGATTCTTGAAAACAGAGCCAAGAGTAAGCTCTGAGCATAATGGGAGTGAACCAACACTCTCTCTACCCAGACAATAAGAGACACAGAACAACAGTCAACAAGAAACATAGAAAACAAGAAAGAATGTTCTACAGAACAATTTCCTTAACCTGGTGACCTGTCATTTATATGGCTAAGTAAGATATCTGATATAGCAATGGATATTTGAGATGTGTGAGTAGTGTTAACTGCTTAAGACGTCAAATAAAATAGAGTAATCTTCTTACCAGTGTAGGCTGGTATAATAGTATTATATATAATTAAAACTTTTGTCCTCCTGGAGATTGAACCTAGGATCTCACTCATGCAAAGCACATGATGTAGCACTAAGTTTTATCCCAAGTTTTTAAATTTTTCTAAACTTGATAGAATTATATTATTAAAGGAAGTAGAGGGCCAGTCAAAGAAGTTTATGTTAACTGAAAATTATCACCTGAAGAGGTTTTCTTGTCATCAAAACTCAAGAATTGTCCAAGGAGAATGGTGGGAAATTAAAGGGAAAATCAGAGATCATGACATAAAAGGAAACCCAAAGATTCTAAGCAGTAGGATTTCATCTCTGACATGAGGGTCTGTGATGTTCCTTGTTACATATTTTGTGAATTGAAGGTTTTATTATAGTTGTCCTGGGAGTATTTGGGTAAAGTTAAATAACTTAACTCTTTATAGGTCATAAAAACATAAGATTATTGCTGTTTATTTGGAAGACAATTGAATTATAACTTTATGTTGGGTGCAAAGACTGGGTGGGAAAATAAATGCTGATAGTCTCCTGCTTAGAGGCACGAACTTGAACTAGGATTGCTATAGACCATGCTTCCTTTTTCTTGACATTAATGTGGTTTTTATGTCTGAATGTCACTACCATACTATAAGCTGAAATTATCAGTAAACTTTAAAAATACTTAATAAAAAGTTAATTGTGTTCTTTTCTGCTCTTCCATGAGTTGTAACATGGACAGTTTTAATCATGAAGATAAAGGAGATTGAAAATAACATGGAAGACAGAAAGGTAGTCATGAATTAGTTAAAACAATATTCAAAATACTGATTATTCTGAACATTCAATATTAAAAAATATAAGGTTAAATATAGTGCCAGTTTGCTGATTAGACTAATAAATCACCTAAAAGAGAAATGAGACTATTTGTACCAGGATGATGATCTGGTACTGTTGACCTAGTATTACATTTAGATATGAAAATTTGTATTCTATTGGGAAAGGCTAATTATGTTTTTCTTGACTGCCATCAAGTACTCGTATAGAAGACTAAGCTTTTGCTCATCATTGTTACCTTAATGAATTAATTTAATGGCATAGCCAATACAATTAACTGCCTTGGATGTCCTGTGGAGTTTGTTACAAACTATACTCTGATTTGTGCACAGTGTGCACAGAATTCATACTGATCAAGATGTCACATAGCCTATGTCCACATAACTCAACTTAAAAACACCATTAGGCTCCATTAAGATCTTGTTATACATAGTACAGAGTGTCTTCTGTTCAAATGTTCCCTTTTTAAAGTTTTTAGAAACAGGCAATCTCACAAGAAAATGTATAAGAACTGAACTGACCTTTGATTAGGTACATCAAAATATTTACTTCATATGTAAGACATTATACAAATGACCTTTACAGAGTAGAGAATTTGGGGGAAACTACTGCAATTAGATGTTCCTAAGGTAAGCCAGAAGAGAAAGGCTTATTTCATTTTAATTCAAAAGTACTTTTATAAAGAATATAAGGGTTTTCAAGATATTTTGGAATAGAGGCAGAGGGCAAGGAGAACTTGTATTTTGCATCAGAAAATACTTTTTAAGAAGCCTTACTAAGGAGCCTATATTTAATAATAACAGTAAAACTAAAACAACAGTCATTTATGATCACATTAATTTAGTAACTATAAAATAGGAAAAATACCTGAAATTACAACCAAGAGGTCTTATATAAATTACATGGGCAATTTTGCCATTTTTGGTTTTTGGGCTATAACTGGTAATGCTCAGGGGTTATCCCTGGCTCTGCATTCAGGATTTCCTCCTGGAGATGCTTGGAGAACTATATAATGGTGCCAGGTATGGAACCTAAGTCAGCTGTATGCAGGCAAAAGCCCTAACCTTGTACTATCACCTTGGTCACAAATTTTGCATTTTAGACACTTAAAAACTCAAAGAGGGGTCCAAGAAATAGCATGGAGGTAGGGCATTTGCCTTGCATGCAGAAGGACAGTGGTTTGAATCCTGGCATTCCATATGATCCCTTTGAGCCTGCCAGGAGCAATTTCTGAGCCTATAGCCAGGAGTAACCCCTGAGTGCTGCTGAGTGTGACCAAAAAACAAAATAAACAAAAAAAACCCCTCAAAGCATTTTGCTTATTCTTATTGGTGACTAACATAATTAATATCAGAAAAACTTTAATTAATGTAATTTAATCTTGCATTTGCAAACCATTTTTAAAAGGAGTCATACAAAAACAGAAAGTCCATATTCTTTTTTTTTCTGCTTTTTTTTTTTTTTTTTGTGTCACACCCCACGGTGCTCAAAGGTTACTCCTGGCTACATGCTCAGACATTGCTCCTGGCATGCATGGGGGACCATATGGGACGCCGGGATTCGAACTGATGACCTTCTGCATGAAAGGCAAACACCTCAATTTCCATGCTATCTCTCTGACCATATTATCTTGCTACTGTAAATTTTAAGTGACTATTTTCAAGTTATTCAAGTAAAGGCTAATTCTAACAGAGTGGTTCATCCAAACTTTGATAATGCCAATTTTATAATCTATAAGGCATAGGCATTAAAAATTAACTGTGCTGAGTCAGGACATTTGGGTGTTGCTTATTTTGGGGAACATGATTTGACCCACAGGATAGCTATCTGAAACCATGTAATAAAAATCTTTTCTACTATGGGGTTCTGTTGTATTGGATTTAAGATCAAATGTCAGCATTCTTTGATCTTTGCTGCTCAGATGTTCTTATTATGTGGAACAGAATTCAGCAGGTGTTTGACTGTTTATCCAGGGAAGGGGAAGGTGAGCTGGGATTAAATTGTTATGACATAGCTTTGTTTTAGCCCCACTGAGTCTCAGTGAATTTGGAATAATTGTGTTGCTGCAATAGCAATCTTGCTAAGTACAACAGGACATGGAATAGCTTGGCTCTGAAACTAATGGACTGCAGCTACCATCTGTGGGATTGAAACTAAATGCCTCTAAGAGAAATACTCATAAATGTAACTAGCCATCTTGTTGATTAGCTTTCTGGTGGACAGAATTCCAGTTGTCGAAATGAACCAGCACAACCCTTCTCTGAAAGCCAATAAGTAGGTGAGTAATCATTTGCTACAGAATAAACATTTGCTGAATGGATTCAAATATATTTAAAGCCCCTTTGAACGAAGACATTTACAGCCAAATTATATAAAGTGCAGAAAATTATATCAACACTTTACGAACTACAAATTAAAATAGAAAAACATAACTCTGTGCCAGTGTTTATAAGGTCATTTTTCCACAATTCAACACACTTAGTTCTACTCTTAAAATCCTTTTCTGTAGCTGAGTTCACTGGAAGCTGGCTAGATCCTTGATTTACTAAAAATAAAGTAGAAATCTTAACTCTCAATATCAATACAAAATTTTTAGTTTTAAAGACAGAGGACCAATATTAGCAAGCACACAGGTGTGTTTCAT
Source organism: Crocidura indochinensis (assembly GCA_004027635.1). Classification (NCBI taxonomy): domain Eukaryota; kingdom Metazoa; phylum Chordata; class Mammalia; order Eulipotyphla; family Soricidae; genus Crocidura; species Crocidura indochinensis. The sequence goes on from PVKC010001941.1 coordinate 23,893, forward strand.
TCAATGCAATCATTTGCACAGAGCATGCCACTCTGAATCCTTCACTGTAAACAAAACTCCTATATATTTTTTTGTTTTGGGAAAAGAGGAAGGTGTCAGGGATTGAATCTAGGATTTTATCCATGTGAGGTATGTGCTCTATTACTGAGCCACATTGCCAGCCCCATACCTACATATTTACTTTTGACTTCAGAATTTTCACCTTTCAAGGACACTATTCTTTACTGAAGTAAATATAGAAGCAAACATTCAGATAATTCTGTAACTACTTGCATTAAGCATGAACTGGTATTCAGAAAGAAGAATTTGAAACCCTCAAGAAATTCACTATTTTGCACCTTACATCTTTTAGATTTTCATCTTGTACCCCAAGGAAGTCCAGAAGCTAATGTGGGATTTGCTAGGCTTATCAAGATGAGAAGTTTAGGTGGGTTTAGTTGACTAGTTCCCTTCAACTACACAGTGAATCCCTGTGGCCCAGTCTCCCAAATGCAGATAAATACAAATCCCACAATGGTGCCCTCCTTCACAAAGTCAGCCCTCTTCTAAGCTAGAAGAGAGGTAGAATGATCAGTATTCTAGTCTTTTCCACTAGGACCTCCAGCAAGTGCTTTTAGTGATTATTTCAAAGCTTTTGTCTCGATATATTTGGGCTCAGTTTTGTCAACTAACTCTTCTTGAGACTTGGCATAGCACTATCCCTGCTTTTCAATTTGTCTGGTTATTCTCAGGCTTCTCCAGCCTCCCTTCTCCTATTTATGTTGATTCTGCGTGGAATTAAAATCTTCTGAATTTCAGCCAATGGCAGAGGTCTTATGCAAGAGGCTTGAATATTCCTAGTTGTTTTATTTAACTTATTATTCAACACATATCTATATAGCTCTATGTCTATTGTAATGATATTATGGTGACTGCTGTACCCCAGATCTAATACATATTTCTTTTACTCCTTACAACTGCTAAGTGTCCTCTTATGTAACCTTCTTTCTGCTATTAGAACAATGGATCTCCTAGAATCAATCACATCCTTTTGATTAATAGCAATGAGCTCAGTGCTCAAAAACCTAGTTTTGCAGCTCAGACCTAGTTTTGCAGACAAAGAAGCAAAGACCTATCTATGTAGTTTATTGTGCTTTCAACTCTGCTATTTAGATCAAGGTGAATAACAGTGAACAGGTAGGACCACAGAAAGTTCTGATTTTGAGGACAGAGATTGATAGAAAAAAAGGCAAATGCATTTGCTGGAGCTTTCCTTTTTCTTCTTCTTTTTTATTGCTACATTGCCCAGAAATACTCAGAGGTTACTCCTGGCTCTGTGCTCAGGAAATACTCCTGGCTTGGAGGACCACATAGGATTCTGAAGAATGTACCCAGTTCATCTACAAAGAAAGAGGCTTACCCATTGTACTATCTCTCCAGCATCTGTTGATACAGTCTAAAGACCACATTTGGAATAATAATAATGGCTTAGGAACTGACTCTAACTTTTTACATAGTGAGTAGAAAAAAATCTGTGATTGGCTATGGCTGATAGGAGGAAGGAAGGAAAATAGCAGTATTTACTTATTCATTTATTATTCTTGTCTTCTTGGTTTCAGAACAAATTCAGTCACCATTTATAATGGAAATGAAACTGAAAGTGGAGCTGAATGGTACTTCTTGGTCATATTAAAACAGTGCTTCTCAAATAGTGGGGCGCGACCCCCCGGGGGGCATGAGGCTCCATAAAGGGGGCCGTGTTTGACTTCAACAAACTGTCATAACAAGCTAAGCCCCTTGTTTATGTCTCTGTATGTCTCTGGAACTGAGAAGTGTCTTGCTTCAAATCTCCCTTTGAAAAGCTATGCATTGCAAAACGTGTTCATGGCAGCGATTAATCCAGACATCACCTCTGATGAAAAAAATCAGCTCAAATTATTTTATATATTTTTGTTTTGCAGGTTAAAGCTTTTTTTATTTTTTATAAAGATACTATTTACAATCCCGCGGGGGGAGGAATATTTTATTTGATACTTCTTTTTATACTGTTGTGGTATTTCGCCTTCTTTTTCCCCTTCGTCTCTCAAATCTAGGATGAGAGCCTCTAGAGGTCTCCGCCCATTTTCGGTGTATTTGATTTTTACTTCATTTTATTACTTTTCTCTTCTTCAAACAAAACCACATAACTTGAACTATCTAGTCTCGCCTCCCAAATAGAGGGGGATAAAAAGGAGGTACTATGGCCAAACAGCTGTAAGATCATTAAGTAGTAAGCTAGGCACAGAGGGGACCACTCATTCAAGCAGCCCGGGGGTTGAGGGTGGAGGATATGGGAGGCAGGATGGGAACGGAGGTGGGGGGAAGCCAATTCGGTGATTGGATTTCCCCTGATTCAATATTAATATGTATCTAAAATATTACTGTGAATGATATGTAAGCCACTATGATTAAAATAAAAATTACATTAAAAAAGATGCTATTTACAATCACGTGGGGTGCATGAAAAATGTTTTCTTCTTCCTAGGGGGGCATGACAGAAAATAATTTAGAAGCACTGTATTAAAGCAATCTGAAAAAAGAGATTAAAGTTCTTTAAGTGGCAATTAGAGGTCTACAAGAGGAAGGAAGGAAGGAAGGAAGGAAGGAAGGAAGGAAGGAAGGAAGGAAGGAAGGAAGGAAGGAAGGAAGGAAGGAAGGAAGGAAGGACCTGGACTTTGACCTGCCTGTTTGAGCAGCTTTCCTAGCTCGTTTTCTCTTCCCCAGGCTTTCTCTATTCTAGACACTCTGATCTCCATGTCTTAGGGAAGGTTAGGAATGCATAAAACCTATGGAGTATTTGACTGGGCATTTACAGGTCAAATTTCTCCCTGACATTTTTGTCTTCTGGATAAAAACAGAGTTTATTCCCTGTGGCCTTAAAGGTTCCCTCTCTGAAAAATTTCCCCTTCCAGACCACTCACAAAATATACAGTCCTCCCACATCTATGTTGGAACTCCCATCAATGAGATTTTGTCTTCTTTCTCACTCATGCCTTGTTATGTGTTTATTTACTATCCCTCTTTTAAATCCTACTTTCTAGAATATCAGTTAACAGGGAGGTCAGGCATCCACTAGGCTCACTACTATTGACTCAGCACATAGAACAGACCATTGTAAGAATTAGGGGCTAGAGAACAGCCATGGAAGATGGCCAATAGTCACATCAACAAATGTTCATCATCACATATCATTAGAGAAATCAAAATCAGGACAATGAGATATAATCATACACCAGTGAGGGTGGCACAGATCAAACATACTGGGAACAATCTCTGTTGGCAGGGATGTAATGAGAAAGGTGGCACCACTGCTGGTGGTAATGCTTCCTGGTCAACTTTTATGGAAAACAGTATGGAGGGTTCTCACTAAACACAAAATTGAACTGACATACAAACCACCAATTCCTCTTTTGGGTATCCCCAGGACAGAAAAACATTCATACCACTATTCATTGCTGCTCTTAGTAGAATAGCCAAGACTTGGAATCAACGTAGATGATCCACAACAAATGAGTAGATCATGAAGATGTGGTACATATATACAATTGAATACTATATACTTGTAAGGAATGATGCAATCATGAAACGTGCAGTAACATGGATGGGACTAAAAGATATTATGTTAAATGAAGTAAGCCAGAATTAAGTCACTTAAATGTGGTATTTAGAATAACTGCATGAAGAAACATAATGGTCTAAATGGTAGTTGTCTTGAACACTGTTGGCTCCAGATTACGAAGAGAAGGAAAGCAACTGAATGTAAGAGGAGAAACACAAAAGCTTATATTCTCTTTACACTTCAGAGACTTCCAGCAATGGATACAGTTGTTTAGACTGGGCAAGTGTTCAATTAACAGCTTTTTATAGAGGTTTATAACATTCTAAGTCTTTTACCCAGAGAAACAGGTGCAGAATGCATTTGGAAGTCATGGACTCACAAAACAGTGCTCACTAAAAGAATGTTTTAGTGTCTCAATTTTTTTAGTGTCTTAATTTAATAAGCCTATAATAACTCTTTAATCTCTTTGTTCACAGTCACCCTAGATGAGCATTACAGTGCTGTATTATATTAGACTCAAAATACAGTGCTCATTATGATATTGTCTTGACAAATATTTTAATCTATTCATTTTCCATTTGATTATGCCTGCTAATATGATCTAATGTTTATGTCAATAGATATTATTGGAACAGACAACTGCATGCTACAGACACTTGCTACAGCAACAACTCGTTTTCAAGGTAAGTTTTCCTGCCTTGCTACCTAACAGTGAGATGAAACTAGAAGACGCTCCATGACACCTTGACTTCAATATAAGATCTATGTAAAAACCCAAATCTCTAATCACAGAAGCCTGACTGTGACAATTGTGATTAAGGAGAACTTTCCATGGGACCATGAAAAAAGACTTTGGAGTTAGACAACTTAGTATATCCGGACACTGCAGTTGGTCTTATGGCAGGGTGATTAATAAATAGGAACACTCTGTTTTTTTTTTTTGTTTGTTTTGTTTTTTTTTTTTTGTTTTTGGGCCACACCCAGTGACGCTCAGGGGTTACTCCTGGCTATGCGCTCAGAAGTTGCCCCTGGCCTGGGGGACCATATGGGGCACGGGGAATCGAACCGCGGTCCTTCCAAGGCTAGCGCAGTAAGACAGGCACCTTACCTCCAGCGCCACCGCCCGGCCCCGGAACACTCTGTTTTTAGGCCAAAAGTTTTTTCTTTTTATATTCCCCAACTTTTGATGCACCTATGCAAGAAACTGCCATCCCATTTTTTTATGTTTTAGATAGGGGATCTCACATTTTTCATAGAAACTTGGGATATGAATTACTTTGTTTATCTCATATTTCTATTTATTTTTCTAGAAAATTAAGAAGATTAAAAAAAAAGGGATAGGAGTCATGGGCCAACTGGTCTTAGTTGTGTTGGCATAACTAAATATCCAAGCCAAGATCAACAAGAATAGGATTAAGGAACCTAAACTGTAACAATCTAAATTTAAATTTAATTTAAAATTTATACTGGCAGGCCAGGGAGCAAAGGCCAGTGGTATAGGATGCACTCTGGGAACATTGGTGGAATATGGTTGACACTGGTGGTAGAATTGGCCTGATTCATTGTAAGTCTGAATCCAATTATGAAGGACTTTCTAAATCAGGATGTTTTAAATAAAATAAAATTTACAAAAATTAAAAGAATAGCTTTTGCAATCATTTATATTTTTTAGTGAAATAATGTTCTTTTTATGGCTATATGGGGGTATCAGGACTAATTGCTGGCTCTATAGTCAGGAGTCATTCTTGGTGAAGTTCTCAGGAGACATTACATGGTGCTGGTGATTGAACCTGCATAGGCATACTGCTCTGTACTACTACTTTGCCTTAAGTAATATGTCTTATGCTAATACTAATGTGTTTCATGTTAGTCTGTCTTATTTTATTTTAATCAAGTTTTGATAGATTACTTTATAATTCAGTTAATTATATCTCTTGAAACTTTTGCCAGTTTTTCCTCTCAATTGTATCAATAATTGTCTAATTGTCAACTCAATGACTTGGCTATTATCCCTGGAATCATAATATGTATATACATATTATCATCTCTGGAATCATAATATGTATATACATATTATTATATCTACCATAAATTTGGTTATTAGACCTAAAAATCTTAATGTTGAAAAGAGACAATCCACTTTAGGATCTCAATATCAGAGATTACTTGTAATCTCAGCTCCAAAAGCAAGGGAAACAAAAACTAATTAATGGAACTACAAAAACAAAACATGCAAACAAGCACCAAAAATTGACCACAAAACCTACAAACCTAGTAGGAAAAGAAAGATTGGGCCGGGCGGTGGCGCTAAAGGTAAGGTGCCTGCCTTGCCTGCGCTAACCTTGGAGGGACCGCGGTTCGATCCCCGGTGTCCCATATGGTCCCCCAAGCCAGGAGCAACTTCTGAGCGCATAGCCAGGAGTAACCCCTGAGCGTCACCGGGTGTGTCCCCAAAAAACAAAACAAAAACAAAACAAAAAAAAAAGGAAAAGAAAGATAGACATAGTATATGCAACAATGATTGATATCCAAAATACATAAAGAATTTGCCCTTTAAGTTTAAATGCTATTTAAGATAAAATAGCAGATATAAAGGCCATATAAAGAATATACAAAAATATTAGGGAACTAAACTGAACCCTGTGGAAGAAAAAGAAACCAGTAATATTATATTTCTGTTAGTGAAACCAGTGGAACTGCTAAAATAAATGATAGGTTTTCAGGGAGTAAAGAGTGAAGAGGAAAAACAAAGTACAGGCTTTTAGCTACATTTTAGCTCAAGACCATGATGGAAATAAACAGGGTTTGAATCCTTGACTTGTAACTTATTAGTTACATACTTTGGTAAATTACTTAATTTTTCCATTTCTGAATTTCCCTTCTTTATAAATAAATAGGAACATTATGATCACCTCATGGAGATGCTGGAAATTAAATGAGGACAAAATACAATGAAGCCCCCAGTTCAGTGTTTGCTCTATTTGCCCAATCCTGACTGAGGGCTATTCAGTTAGAGGGGGGAGATGGGGAGAGGCCAGCAGAATGCTGCCACAGTGCCTGCCGGCCAAAAGCTCCATCATACCTGGGTTCTTAGTTTTACCCTTGAAGCAACAAAGCCGCTGTAAAAAGAGTCTGTGAAAGGGCTCATTCTTTCAAACACTTTAGTGACCTTCTATATTTTTAAAAGGAAAATTCCCCAAAGATGATCATTTTCAAATCTTTTCTTAACACGAGTCTCATGTTTTAAACTGGGTTTGAGGTTGGTGTGAAATGTGAGGATAAACACACTCTGCATTTGTAGATTCAATTGGAAGCAGTGCTTTCAAACAAAGTTTGTACATTCCCCTAAATTAATTTCCTATGCTTTGCAGCCAAAGGAACTGCCTGTGGAAATGAATGAGCGGGGCTGGGTGGACAATATTGTAAATAACAGTCTCTAGGAAAAAAATCAGGGGAAAATTAATTTTCAACAGTGGAACATAACAGGGAAAAAAAGAACTAAGCTTCTCCTGCTTGTGATTTATAAGATGTCCCTTAATACACAATAATGAATCACCAACTTTTCTTCTAAGGTATTTAATTCTCTCTGTGAGCTTGACTCTGTATTTGGGTACATGTACTGACAGGAACTTTCCTCCCATTTGGAATTCCTCTGTGCCATACCTTTATATCCTATATTTTTTCAAAACCTATCTCCCAATCAAAACTCTCAAAGGAATCCTGCTAAAAAACCCTTCTTCCCTCACTCCATCCTTGTTTCTTCAGAATTCTCAGCTGAGTTTCATTAAGGGAGGCAAGTTTCTAACAATTGGATTAGAGCATAAAATTCCTCCTATTCTTCAAAGAACACTTTTCTGATTCAAAAACTAAATGTCAAAACGGCAATGGAAACCCTTTAAGACATAAGAAAATATGATCAAAAGTGGTATTTTAGAGTTATTCCTAAGTTTTAATATATGTATTGAACAGATTTTAGCATAACTACCTTGCTAACATCATTATGTAAAATGCAATCACATTTACATGGATTTCCCTCATTTCATTTGGTTTTCATTGCTTTTTACTTGACTTTCTCAAAGAAAGTCTCTTTGCAAAGTTTCTACAGAGAATTTTTCATTTTCTTTTTCTTCTTTTTTTTTTTTTTTTTGGTTTTTGGTTTTTGGGTCACACCCAGCAGCGCTCAGGGGTTACTCCTGGCTCTACGCTCAGAAATCACTCCTGGCAGGCTTGGGGGATCATATGGGATGTCAATTCAAACCACCGTCCTTCTGTATGCAAGGCAAATGCCCTACCTCCATGTTATCTCTCTGGCCCTCTACAAAGGTTCTTATTGCTAAATACAAGGGTTACTTTCCTCAATAAACAATTAAGTTAACACACTGCCATCTTCTGCTGATACTATTCACTAGTCATTCCCTTCTAGAAACATTTTCTCTTGTTAGTCATCATAATAATCATACTTTCAGTTTCCTATTATCTCAGTGACTATTTCTTCTCAGAGTTTCGGCTACTTTTTTTGCCATCCAGATCTTAAACAAGTTTTTCCCTTGAACCTTATTTGTAGGCCAGTATTTTCTCACTCTAAACTGTTCAAACAATTTGTCCTGTATGGCATCAGCAATTGCAAACTTATTTATACCTTCATCTGATATTTCCTTTCTTAACTCAAATCTATTGGATACCTACTTGGAGACCTTCTCTGCCCTTAGATATTACAAGTATTTCACTTTTAAAATGCCCAATAGAATGTACCCATCTTCTATACTGACCATTTTCTGTCTACATTCCTTCCTTTGGAGAGTACCATGACTATAAATCCCACTGTCCCAAATCAAGTCTATAAATCCAAGCCTAAATTTCCAAGCAGTACTTTCGAGTCAACTTTTTCTTCTTGTTTCTGCTGCTGTGATCTGAATTTAGGCCACTGTTGCTCTCTATTGTACTTGCCTGTACTTCTAGCTTTCTCAAAGATCTTGGGACTCCTAATTAGTTCCTCCTTTACACTGTAACAAGAGCAGCAGTTTTAATATTAAATGAATAAACTCCCATTTTCTTCAACATAGTGCTTCAAGTTCAGCCCATAAGTCTTAATGATAACCTTATTTTATATTACCTCATACTTCTCAACACATTGCCTTTTATATTTCCCTCATGTAAGCCTTGTAAACTGTGATCTTTCTGAAAAATTCTAGTCCTCTAATGCTGTTTTGTCTTCCTGACATGATCTTCTCCCTGCTTAAATCTTAACCTTTCCTTATTGGTTAACTCCCAGGCAGCTGTCAAGTTTCTGCTAAGTCATCAAGTCACTTCTTTAAAGAATCTTCCTAGAATGAAATGCTCCTTCTGTTAAATGTGTGCCTAGATCTTCCTTCCATGGACAGTTCCACTGGATTTTAGCTAACTGAGAGCAATTGTAAATCAATTTCAATAGTATGTGACCCAATAAGTTCAGAACTGGTACTGAAAGAATTCCTGTACACTATGAAGTAATATGTAGTGTAGTTTAGAGGGAGGTTCTGGGCTGGAGTGGTGGCGCAAGCTGTAAGGTGTCTTGCCCACACTAGCCTACAACAGACTGCAGTTCAATTCCCTGGTGTCCCATATGGTCCCCCAAGCCAAGAGTGATTTCTAAGCGCATAGGCACGAGTAACCCCTCAGTGTCACCAGGTGTTGCCCCCAAACCCAAATAAAAATAAAAAGAGGAACACCCCAATGAACCTTATGGCATATTTGTCTACTTATGAACTATGAGTAAATGGATGCTTACAATCTTCAAAATGAATTGAAAATGTTCCATTATTCTACAACATATAGTGACTTTATTATTTTTTAATTTTTAAATATTTATTTTTTTATTTAAGCACCATGATTACATACACGACTGTTTCAGCCATAAAAAGAACACTCCCTTCACCAGTGCAACACTCCCACAACCAATGACCCCATCTACCTCTTTCCCCAACTCTTGCCTATATTTGAGACTGGCATTCTACTTCTCTCATTCATTCACATTGTCATGATAGTTAATGTAGTTACCTCTCTAATTATACACCCCACTCTTTGAGATAAGCTTCACTTCAAGAGCCAGTTCTTCTAGTCCTCATCTCTGTAGTCTCTGGACATTATTACAATGATGTCTTTCGTTTTTCTTAAAATCCATATTAAAAACCTTAGATGAGTGAGGCTATTCTGTGTCTATCTCTTTCCTTCTGACTTATTTCACTCAGCTAATAGATTCCTTGCCCAGCCATGTATAGGAAAAATTCATGACTTTATCTCTCCTGAGAGCTGCATAATATTCCATTGTGTATATGTGCCACAGTTTTCTTAGCCACTCATCAGTTGAAGGACATCTTCGTTGTTTCCAGAGCCTGGCTATTGTAAATAGCACTGCAATGAATATAGGTGTGAAAAAGGCATTTTTGTATTGAATTATTTACTAGAAAATATAAATATATGGGTTTGAAACAGTCAAATCTGTGTGCAAATGAAAATAGGGCAATAGAATAAAAATCCAAATAATATAATATACTTTTTTCAACCCTTTAAAAATCTATTCCACCATTATAAGTCAATAAAGAATTATAGGATTATATATAGATTTATAGGATTTATTATATAGATTTCTAGAAAGAAATCTAGAAATTATTTACTCTGATCCTTCTCCTTTATTTTTAATTTGATATCCTAAAGGAAATAACTAGCAATTCAGTGTTGACTTATAATGTAGGAATAGATTTTGCAGGGTTAAAAATGGTGATAGCAATATTTGAAAGGCATCTTCAAGGAGGAAACACCACTGTCCAAACAAGTGGAAGCAGAGATAAACAAATAGAACTACATGAAACTGAGAAGCTTCTGCACCTCAAAGGAAACAGTGACTAGGATACAAAGGCAAAACACATAATGGGAGAAACTATTCACCTAATACCCATCAAATAAGGGGTATAACATCTAACATTTAAGAGACACCAGTTACTGACAGAACATAACAAGAAAAATATCTTCTAACTGTATCAAAAAATGGGGAGGGATCGGACTGGTAGTACAGCATTAGGGTGTTTGCCTTGCACGTGACTGACCCAGGACAGACGCGTGCTTGATTCCTGGCATCCCATATGGTCCCCTGAGATAGAAGTGACTTCTGAGTGTAGAGCCAGAAGTAACCTCTAAGCACTGCACTGTGTGTCCCCCAAAATGGGGAGGAGAAATGAACAGACACTTTATCAAAGAAGAAATACAAATGGCCAAAATGCACATAAAATACTTCATATCACTAATAATCAGAGAGATGTAAATCAAAACAACAATGAGTACCATCTTCTACCACAGAGACTGAAATACATCATAAGAACAAGAACAGACAAACAAACAAACAAACAGTGCTGATGGTGATTTGGGGAGAAAGGAGCTCTTAATAACTGTGGGTGAATTCTATCTCATCCAGCTTTCCTGGAAAACAATATGGAGATTACTTAAAAAATTGGAAAGTGACCTCTCAGATGATCCAGAAATACTACTCTTTGGTATATACCATATTAACACAAAAACACAAAACAAAAATGCCCTTTGCATGCTTATATTCATTACAGAGCTATTTATAATAGCCAGAATCTGAAAACAACACAGATTCCCGACAACAGATGAGTGGTTAAAGAAACTGGTGCATATACACAAAGTAATACTATGCAGCTATCAGGAAAAATGAAGTCATGAAATCTTGCTATACATGGAAGGACATGGAGATTGTTATGTTGAGTGAAATAAGTCAGAGGGAGAGAGATAAACACAGAATAGTCTCACTCATCTGTGGGATTTAAGAAAAATAAGAGACATTATTGTTATAATACCCCAAGACAATAGATGAGATTTGAAAGGACTGGCCCTCAATATAAAGATTGATGAGTGCAATTAGAGAGATAACTACACTAACAACTATTATGACAGTGGTAGTGATTGAGAGAAACAGAATGTCTGTCTCCAGACAGCAGGGGGTGAGAAAGGAGGGAGAAGGAGGCAATGGTGTGGCAGTAGGGTTTCACTGGTAAAGGGGAGTGTACTTTTTAGGACTAAAACCCAATTACAAACATATTTGTAACCAGGGTGCTTAAATGAATATATTAAAAAAAGGAAATTTCCAGAACATTGGAACTATTTATGAAAGCTAAAATTATCCTGAAATTCACTTATTGTAATCTAAAAATTGTATTTACCAAATAAAATGCATGATAATGCTCTTGCAAGTAGGTTTTGCTTTTGCTTTTGCTAAAATAAACAAAGTTCCATCATTCCCAGAGTGATCATGAATAGTAGACAGGTGAGATGAACACAATATATCAGTCTACTTAAATAATAGACTGTACTATGTGGCAACGGTAGACAACAAACTACAACTAAACATGACTATGTGAATAGACTACAAAAACATGTTTATAAATTTTTCATGATTTTAATTATGTAAAGTTCAAAAAAACAGCTTAACTAACCAGTGGTGTTAAATCAAAAAAAGGTTGACTAGGAGTAGGGAGCTGTGGAGACATATTTATAAAACAAAAATAGTATTTATGGATAGAATAGTAGTAAGTTTTGTCTTTTGATTTAAATCTGGTTACACAGGAGTTCTTAAATTGTAATTCCCATTGAACTGTGATCACTATGGGAGCATTTTTTCCCCTGTATGTTATATTTTGAGAAAATCACCCTAAAAGCCTCTATTCTAGTTTTGGCAGGAAGAGAAATTTTCGTACTTCTATTACTAGCCTAACATATCAACAAGGAATTTTATTGCAGAGCGAAAAAAATATGCTTTAACATTTGCTTCGGTCATATAAACAAAATAAAATAGTAAAATATTGAAAATATTTTTAAAAGAAATTTGTTTGTTAAAAAACAAAAATTCGGGTCCGGAAAGATAGCACAGCGGCGTTTTGCCTTGCAAGCAGCCGTTCCAGGACCAAAGGTGGTTGGTTCGAATCCCGATGTCCCATATGGTCCCTTGTGCCTACCAGGAGCTATTTCTGAGCAGACAACCAGGAGTAACCCCTGAGCACTGCGGGTGTGTCCCAAAAACCAAAAAAAAAAAAAATCATTTTTCTTTGGTAATTTGACTTGGTTGGGGGTAGCAAATGTAAAACTTCCAAAGTGTTACCATATTTTTTTGTATTCTTAAGTTTGCCCAAAATTCAGAATTTTGTGAAGCTGGATGGTTCAAAAATTATGATGATAAAAATAATTGTAACAAATAAAGACTAAATTTTTAAAATATTATTATTGATATACCACAACAAACAGTATATAGTAACTGGCATGTAATAACATTCAAAATATTTGCAACAAGAACAGAGAAACAGTACTGGAAACACTCTTCAAATTCTTCTAATAAATCTTTGTCACAAAGAGGTTCAATATTTTTTTAAAAGATAATAATTGTTACATATAAATTATATGTAATTTTATATATTATAAATTATAAATTATTATACTTCTTTATAACTTTAATAGACATATAAACAATGACTGAAGATTTTATCATAATGTTTACTATGATTTATAAAACATCCATAATTAATAGATAGCATAAAATTGTTTATGATAATTAAATGTTGTTAAAAAAAGACTTATAAGTCCTTGAATTTTAGATAAATAAAATAATTCTCCTTCACTATATTTAGAAAAAATTAAAACAGAATTATTCCTCTTCCTAAGAAAATTCAATATTAAATTGGTGTCTAGAAACCTTTGAAATGATTGGCTTTCAGGGAAAAACACAATTTATATTTTCTACTTTTAAGTAAATATTTTTACTCTGACTCTAAAATCTGTCTAAACCACCATTAACATGTTAAAAGAAAGTTCTCTAGCACTTACCAAACAGATATAAATAATACCTCACAACAGCATTAGGGAATATAAACATAAAATTACCTGTTATTAAAAACAGCATATTTTTCTCAAAGAAATATATTACTCAGATGTAAAATACTATGTTTTCTATTCACACTAATCTTTTAACATTATGGTTCAATTTTCTAAAAAGCTGACATGGAAAATAATGTGTAATAAACTAATTCATCATAATGTGCAAAAGAAACTGCTGGAATAAATTGTAATAAGCTTTCAAAAACTAGCAGCTTTTAAAAGTATTAATTTCTACTCCAGATAATTGGAAAGGACACCTGGGTGGGTAGGCAATATTTTTTATGGGATTGCTCTGTCAGGAGCTAAGATTGTCTCTGGACTCAGCAATGATCATTTAGCACTAAATGACAGTGAATCTTGCAAATAGGGCTTCCTAGATGGGTTTGCCATAAATTACCAAACTCAACTCCCCTCAAGGTCAGCCATATGAAAGGGCAGGTATCAAATGGCCTTCACTGAGACCTAGAGTGGTCCTTGGGTTTCTCATAAATGGACAATAGTTGTGTTGGCTGCCATAAAATCAACTTAATGGACTGACAACATAAATTACCATCAAACTTTGACAACATCTTCCCAGGAAACAGCTGAAGAATAATGCTTTTATATCAAAGCTGTAGAAAATGGATGACAGTATGTTTTTCTCCATACCTGATCATAAATATTTTTAACAATGCTAAGTGGGGAGTGAATTAATATTAGAAGCCACTATATGTTTTATTTGTTACATTAAATACTGTATCTAAGTAATATTAACATGACACTTACTTTTGAAGTAACTGGTATATATATACACACATATACATACATATAACCACATATCATAATAGTACAACAGTGTGTGTTTTCTAGAAAATATGTTTGTATTTGCTGGCAGTAGATATTTTTACAAAACTTAAACATCTAGGAATATTGTTGTCTTTATGGTTTTATTTATTTTTAAATATATTTTATTTAAACACCTTGATTATATACATGATTGTGTTTGGGTTTCAGTCATGTAAAGAACACCACCCATCATCAGTGCAACGTTCCCGTCACCATTGTCCCACATCTCCCTCCTCCCCACCCAACCCTCGCCTGTACATTTCCCTCATTCATTCTCATTATTACGACAGTTCAAAATGTAGTTATTTCTCTAACTAAACTCATCACTCTTTGTGGTGAGCTTCATGAGTTGAGCTGGAACTTGCAGCTCTTTTCTCTTTTGTGTCTGAAAATTAGTGTACTGAACCCACAGGAAGATTGATTATTGAGTTTCATACTATCTAGGATAAATCATCAACTCACTTTTACCATGGTTTTGTTTTTGCCATTTTTAATACAAAACAATTACTATATAAAGACATACTGAACTCAATAAAATCAATCCTTGAGGAAATCACCATATAAACCCCCAATTACTAGCAAGCCTTGCCAATATGCTTGTAAAATTAATTGACTGCAGACAATAGGTTTTATATTATTTTAGAAGAAACTATACCAATGACTAAATTGATAAACTCTAATTTGGATGGTAAACATTGTTTAGATGAATTTCCTTTTCTCACTAATTATACTGAAAATTTGTACCTGCACTAATTTCTGTTACTTTTATTATTATGATTTGTAGTATTAATGCACCATAATCATGTTTTCTTATAATTAATATTTATTATCTCATAAACTACAGAAAATCACAAAAGATTTTGTAAAGGAATGCTACATTGAGTAAAAGCAAGTTATACATACAATTCAATGGGATTATAGTTCACTGATATTATATGTAATGCCTAAGAACTCTATATTTTTGTAAACTACAAAATTTCCTAAATAAAATTTAATATATTTTGTGCCTTTCTTTTCCATAGCTAGCCATTACCTTTTCTCATGTCTTTTTTTGCAATGCCTCTCACATTTTTTCTTTTTTCTATTCTCACTGTTACTTCCTACTCAGTATCTCATCATTTTAGATCTGAATTATTGCAGTAGTGTTCAGTTAATAAAAAAATGTTGAAAACCAAATTCTTTTGAGGTAGTTATTAGAATATGGCATTTGAAGTCCCTAGGGTACCAGCTTAGTACCTGGCATGTTTATAAACAATACTACTATTATTATTCTAGCTGTGAGGGTTTTTTCCCCGTCATTACTACCTACCTATTATAAATTGTAGGTTTTCTTTTTAAAGCTGAAAGAGCATAAATACAGGAGTATAAATGTTTCAGGTTTGAATCATGGTCCTTCCATTTACTATTTTAACCTAAGTCTCAATTGACTAAGGGAATGTGGGGAAAACAAAGTGCTACTTACAGCAACATTCTGAAAACTGAGTGTGACTTGTTTTAAATATAATTATTTATTCATTTTTATCTATTGAAGTCAGTCAGAAAAGGATTTTCTGGCATCACAAAAAAGCCTTTGGGATGGGGTAATGAGTATATATGGAGCCAGGGGTTGATCCCATGATGGTATACTTCAAGGATGGAGAAATCCTGAATCTCTTAGCCACAGGAATTCCCTTTCTTCCCCAGTGCTTACTGTGCCTACAAAAAAAAAAAAAGTGGGGGGAACACCAAACCCTAACACTCCAGCACCCATAGTTTTTCTTGTTTTGTTTTGATTTGGTAGTTTTTCACTTTATTTTCCTTCTCTTTTTTTCTTCCACTTTTCTCTTTTTTTCACTCTTGTGTTTATTATTTAGAGATTTATTTTTATTTTTATTTGCCGGGGCCATTTTTTTCTTTTTTCTTCCATTTGTCTTTTTATTTATTTTTCTCTTCTTTCTTTTTTTGGTAGTTGTCACCGAAAATTTTTCTCCTGTTTTTCTTAACCTTTTTATCTCCAGTAAGGGTGGAATAGATGCTCAATCTACAAGCTGTAAAGTGGAGACCAGTTGCACTAGCATTCTCTGGGGTAAAGGAGGGAGATATGGGATGCTTGCTGGGAACAGGGATGGAAGGACAACACTGGTGGTGGGAATGCCCCTCATTCATTGTCACTATGTACCATAAATGATGCAGTGAAAGATTTGTAATGCACTTTGGTCACAATAAAAATTAAAACATTAAAAAAAAAAAAGAAAGAAAAGAATATAATAGATTATCTCCCAGGCTGAGTTCAGCATTACCATTCACATGACTGACCTGGGTTTGATTCTGGCATTTCATATGGTCCCCAATGCCCACCAAGTATAATTTCTAAGTGCAGAACCAGGTGCAAGCCCTGAGTACAGTTGGGTACACCCCCAAATAAAACAAAAAGAAAATGACCTCTCATATGTGGGATTTAAAGATACAGAGCAAAATAGCAACAAAGGGCCAAAGGTAACACATATAATTCTTATTAGTGTTTTCTCAGGTATTCTCATTTATGTGCTAAAGAACCTATGTTTATGAGTGTTCCATATCAGTTAACATTTTCCATATTTTATTTAATTACTTTATGGAAAACAAAACATTTAATGATATTAATTGATGCTAACTTAATTTTATAAAATTATTTTCATAAATAGTAATCATATATTGATTGTAAACATTACTATTTGTAGACATACAGTTTATAAAATACCTTTTATCTAGTACTATAACCTAAAAATTTCTCCTAAAATTAGTCATCTGCTGCTCTACTGCTATGATTGTCTTTGTAACTCATTTATTATCAAGATGCTTAGTAATGAATATAATGATAAATTACAAATCCAGAAGACTAGAAAAAAAATCAAATGCATTGTCATAAACCTATATTTTAAGGAATATTTGACAGTTGAAGTTGACTTGATGAAATTGGGCAATTGATCATTGATTCAATTATTATATTTTATATAATATTTTAACATATTTTTAGATATTTATATATTAATTATTATATTTTAAACCCTTAGATCTTGGAATTAGAGTTCACCTCCAAAAAAGTTTTGCTATAAGAAATTTATAAAGGCAGCATCTTAAATTATCTTACCTTCCCGAATACTATTTAAAGTATAAGGCAGGATACTTTTTCTCATTTGGGTTGTTAAACAATTTACAAATCTTGTAAGATGGTTCTATAATTTATTAAACAACAGAAGAGAAAAAATGCAGGTAACTTATTTAAGTCTAAATTTACATGTTAGGTCATGACAAGATTAACGAAGGAATTAATAAGGAAGGCATGAACATAGAAAGAATGTCACCATTAGAATTTTAAGTATTTTTACTATCATCGTAAATGCAGCACATACTCAATATGCACACAATGCATTTACTTCAACAATTCCCTTCAAAAATTTAAGGTTAAAGCCAGACATAAGTCTCAAGTTGAGATACTAATACTCATTCTTTTTAAAAAGATTTTTTTAAATTAACCACCATGGTTACAAAATTGTTCATAGATGGGTTTCCATCATAGACTGTACAACAACCTTCAGCAGTGTACTTTTCTTACCACAGATGTCCCCTGTTTAGCCCCCATCCTCACCGCTATTTGTATCTGGAGAAGGCATTTTGCTTCTCTTTCCCTCTTTTACATTTTTGACACTGGTTTGCACTATTATTGATGAAGGGGTGCCATGTATGCCACTTTATCCCTTTCAGCACCATGTTATTGTCCAGAGTGATCAGTTCCAACTATCATTGTCATGGTAGACACGTCTCTGCTCCAATTGCACTACCACTCCTGGGTCATGCTTCCTACCATGAACTGGTCCTCCTGACTCTCATCTCTATTGTCTCTGGATATTATTACCATACTATATTTTATTTTTCTTATATCACAGTGAGCGAGATTATTCTATGTTTATCATCTCCCTCTGACTAATTTAGCTCAGCATAATAGTTTTAAAGAGATATTTTCAAGAGTAGTAGATTGGGTCCCACAAAGGTCCATATAGTATATATGTATATATATGTATATACATATACTCCTATCAAAGTATATATATATGTTTATATATGTACATATATATGCTCCTCTCAAGGAGAATATACTTTTAGAGCCTTATATTTAAGGAAAGAATTACTTTGAATCCTTTAAATGAATAGTTTGCCATACAACTTTTATTTTATAAGAGCTGAGGCTCCATATACAGTTCTAATTTCAAATATTTTGTGTTGTATTTTTTTGTTTTAATCTTTACTTTAGAAATTAAATCAACATTTAAAGCCATGTTATAAAGCAAGTGACTGAGAACCAAACTGTACTGGATTAGCATAAGAGCTGGGGTGTGGGGAGCCAGAGCCAAGATGGAGTCGAACAGGACAATTGTTCTTGTGTGACATGTGTACATGACCTGAAGTATTGGCCATTACAGTTTAAGGCTTCAGCAAATTCTAAGTAAAGAACAGACCATTCTTGTACCAGAATGTACAGATAGAAGGTACGAAAAGTGTTGTTATATGCCTGGCTTATAGAGATTAACCATATGATGTTCTTTGTAAAGCTGTTTGTCATGAGGGCTGAACCATCCTGCCTACCCTACTCTCCTGAAAGTTTCTGCATATAAGAAGAGCCTGCTGGCTAATAAAATTTTGGATCTTGATCAGACTCCCATTTGACTCGGTCCTTTTCTTTCCCACCCATTCTTTTTTCCACAGGCTGGATCCACCCCACACCCACGAATTACTGAGCCCTGCGGGTCGGGGCACTGAGGTAATTTTTTTCCCTAAAAATGCCTCTAGAATCCTTTTACAGTTGTGTGATTTCTTTTTCTTAAAACTCTGTTTTCTTTTATTCCTTCCACTAGAACCTCCAAACTATTTGGGGATTTTGTAACCATTTCATAGTTTATAGAGTGTCTAATGATTTAAAAACCATTTTACAAATAAATGCTTGAGTCTCAAGAATGTTATATGACATGACAAAACTGTAGTATGAGTAGGTTATATGATGCATCATTCTAAATAACTAGAAGATATATAATAAAGTCACTCTGACTCTGGTCTTCACTTTACCCCATCTCTACTTCTTCACTGGCTCTGTCTTTAGTAGAGTAGGAAGGAAGAATTTATTAAAGATGTATCAGTCATCTACTAAATGCTAACACTAAACACTACAGTTACACAAATGAGTGTTAGCAGTCAAGAAATTTTAGAAATAATAAAAAATAGACCTAACGATTTCCTAGAAAATAAAGATTTCATGAGCGTATAGTCTGGCAAGTTTAACAGAGATTTCTGTAAATTTGCCAAAGCAATTTTTAAATTAAATGCGTGATTTAAAAAATAATTTTATAGTTTACTCTTAAATTTTATCAACTCAAGCCCCATTATAGGCAACAAACTTGTATCTAGACTACAATATTATATAGGGTGAAGGAGATAGTATGAAAAAGCCACCATAAGGCACTTTGAAATGAAATATACCCTCCATGTTAGATGTCTGTTATATTTCCATGACTTTAGTCATCAAGATTATACAATAATATACATTTCCACCCCCAAAAAAGAAATGTAATTCTACCTATTTTAATTACCATCTACTAAAAAGCTATACACTAAAAATGTTTTTAAAGATCCCATCTCAGCATAATTTTGCCTAAATAATAATAGAGAAAATACAATTTCATAATTATCCACCATGAGAAATTTGATACTCTTGTGAAGCAATTATATGTGGAATGAAACAGCCCAATGTTTAGTGACAGAAACTTTGATTCTTACTTTTTTTCCTCATGCCTTTAGACAATGAGCTGATGGCTCAGGACCACAAAGTTCTTATGTTCTGAACAGAATGACACCATTTGTTTTAAAGCATTGAAAAATTATTTGAGATAAATTATGGTTGTATATCTTATAGTAGATAATTTCGGAGTGTTTTATGTATGTTATATAATACTCATAGTTCTAGTGTGTTTATCAGCTTTGTTAAGCTTAATGAAATTAACAAGATGGATGTATTATTATTTCTAATCTAGAGATGCAAAAGTTAAGTAACAACTACTAAAATAATCTTGGCAATATCATCTAGCTAGTGTTTGGGTGAGAAGAAAAGCAAATTTATGCAGTACAACTCCAGACACTTGACCAATTCATTTATAGAACCGCAGTTTATAACAGACCCATTTTCTCTGCCCTGGATTCTGGTGTACGAAAACTCTATAGATCTTGCCTTTCCAGAAATAAACAGTTGCACTGAGGACATAGGACATGTACATAAAAAGATAAAAAGCAATTCATAATCCAAGTTGCCAAATGCTAGAGGAGAGGTATATCCAAAAATCCCATGGGAGTCTGGGGGAGAAGGAAAAAAATGGGGATAGAGAACTTAGTAAGATCTTGTCAGATATGTAAAATTTAAATTAGATTTTGAAAATGAATTAAAATCAGTAAATAAAAAGCCTGAGAAAGTTACTTCTGATAGCTGGTACAAAAAGGACAAAGGCTTTCTGTGTACAGGACAGACGATTCAATGGGGAGAAAGATTTTCAACGGGAATACTGACAGGAGCCAGTTTAAAGTCATGTTTGTAAAATATTTTAAAAGCCTGAGAGACAAGACCTCTGACAGGACAGATACAGGATATTTCAGATTGTATGTATGGAAGTGTTTGGTCTGCAATTAATGCTTAAGATTGATGAGAGGGCAGGATTAGCAAAAATTAGATAATGGATTGCAGGAGCACACACAAGTCTTCAAATAACTTACCTACATTAAGACACTTCCCAATTACTCCAGTGGGGATTATCTGGTTGCTGGATATTCCATGACCTTTCTCAGCAGCTGGTTGTCTTTTTGACTTGTTCTTTCCTTGTTAGCACCTGGGGACAGAGAAGGAGGCAAGGTCAATTATCAGTCAGTCTCTTTCTTCTTTTTATTCCTATTTCTTAATAGATTTGACTAAACATTTATATGGGAATTAAATATCCTTTAGAGGATCAAAATGTTTCTCTCTTTTTGTAAGCTGTGATTCTAGCTCGCTTATTCACTTATTTTCTGATGAAAAATAGTGTTCACATTTAAGTCTCATCCTGAAATACAGAACTGTCAGTTCCCTTTGATCAGATAGAAATCTCCAAAATGGAGGCTATACACATGTGCTGTCCAAAAATATTCTTGTAGTTGAACCATGATATTAACCTTGCTGCTGAGGTTTTAGGTAAGAGGTGTTCAATGTACTCTCTCTATCATTCTTGGTTTTCTGCTACTTAAATATACTAAGTAGTTCTGCTTCCTAAAGTAAATATAGGTCACCAGGAGACATAAGCAATTTCATGATTTCAGAGTACCTATTTGACTTTGAAACTGAAGTATTACATTAAAAATTTGGGAAAAAAAGTTAAAATGAAAAAGTGAAATGAAATATATTTACAACGTCAAGTTCTTTTTTCCCCTTCTTTTTTTCAGTGTTTTCAGGGATGAAATTCGGGCTTCAGATATATGATCCCTTTCGAACCATATTCCCAGTTTAAGCACCTTAAAAAAAATCATCTTCAGATGAAGATAACCTCCTGACTGACAACCCTGGGTTTTTTTCTGATCTGAAAACAGATTCCAACTGTTTTCCAGCTGGCAGCCTTCACAGTCTGACCTCCACCTACCTGTGCTTGTCTTGAGCCAACAGCTTCACCCATCATACACTTGGATTACATTTAAATCTTCTGACTGGGTGCCAGAGTGTTAACACAAAGGGGTAGGACATTTGATTATATATGGCAGACAGACCCGGGATGGATCCCCAGCAGCCCATACAGTCCTCTGAGCCTTCCAGGAGTAATTTCTTAGCATGAAAACAAGAGTAACCACTAAGTGCCACCAGATGTGGATACAAAACAAACTAACAAAACAAAAATGGCAAGGCAGGAAGAGAGTAACATAGTCAATAACAACAGTGTCTTGCCTGTAGTCAAAAACTCCATTGTTTGCAAGAAAAATTTTTTTTTTTTTTGGTTTTTGGGTCACACCCGGCAGTGCTCAGGGGTTACTCCTGGCTCCATGCTCAGAAATTGCTCCTGGCAGGCACGGGGGACCATATGGGACACCGGGATTTGAACCAATGACCTTTTGCATGAAAGGCAAACGCCTTACCTCCATGCTATCTCCCGGGCCCCACAAGAAATTTTTTGATAAATCTGTATGCCTGCTTTCTTCAAGACAAAACAAAAATAACACAGAAGACCCTTAATTTGTTTTACAGAATTATTCTTAAAGTTCAAAGATACAGGGAAACAACTATAATTAAAGTACAAAAATCAGAACATACTCAATATTTTTAGGACACACAGTATATGTCATAAATGCAGAATCTTAATTTTTCA
>PVKC010001942.1:0-45000 GCA_004027635.1 Crocidura indochinensis
TTTTTTTTTGCATGATTGATAAAATTGACTCTAAGTGCTACTTTCTGATCTACCATTTTGCTGTATGATGCAAAGCTCCTCCTCACCACACAAGAGAGCCATTCTCCTCTAAGTCTCTGATGTGACTTTGCCTTGTCATGCTCTTTCATCTGAAGAGAATTAATCTATTTGAATGTCTCTAGTTAGGTGGGTTCCAGTTCATCCAAAATTTACTAGGAACAATTATTTTAGTGAATTTTCAGAGTGCTGAGGCTCCATGGTTCTCACATGCAAGGCATGCCATTCTTCCACTGAGCCACACACATCTCGGGTCCCACATTTCCTTTTGAGGTTTTTTTTTTTTTTTTGTCCACACCCCAAATCATAGCTCACTTCTAATCTGTGTTTAGGGTCACTTCTGGAGGTGTTCAGGATGTTGAAGCAGGCTCAGATGTTTAGCTTCTTGTCTTCACATAGTCAAAATAAAAAAACAGGTGACTAGAAAATAAATGGTCAAATTCAGTTAAAGTCTTTATTTAGGGAGAGTCAAAGAAAGGGAAAGTAAGACAGGGAAGTTCCCAGATTATGGGCAGGGTATCCTAGAACAAGCTGAAGCCCTTTCTAACAAAGCTGGACAGAGGAACATTCTTTATTATGTTTCAAAAATGTGCACAATTCAAAGAAGGAAGAGGATGTGAGATTCTCTTCTGCTGTTGAATAGGTGGGGCTTTGGCCATGAGGGTTTTCAGGCACCTTCTAGGCCTTCCCTGTGACCTTCCATGCCATGTGAATCCTTTTGTAATGGCTATATCCCTAATCAGGCCCTCTGGTCCCCTTATTTCTACCAAGGGGACTGTACAGTACCAGGGATTGCATACAAGGCAAGTACCTTAACACAAACTATGTTCATTTGCTCAAATTACACATCCCCTTTTGCCCACACTCAGCAGTGCTCAAGGTGTATTCCTGGCTCTCTGCTCAGGTATCATTCCCAGGAGTGCTGGGGGGGGGTAGGGGAGGAGCTTTAATGTGCCAAGGATCTTCTTGAAGAAGCCAGTGTTTCTTTTTTTTTTTTTTCCAAGATGCCCTTCAACAGACGAATGGCTAAGTAAGTATTGGGGAAATTAGAAAGGGAATTCCCTTGGCCTAAGAGATTTCAGGTTTCTTCACCCTTGAATCTTACTGTCATGAGAACCACTACAGGCTTCTTAGATGCTCTTTTGCTCTCCCCACAGTCTTTTTATGGTGCTAGGCATCCTTCCACTTCGTTGTGGATTATATAATCAGGCCTCTCTAACTCAATATCTTGGTATTTACACGGGTCATAGAATGAAGCCAAGGGATAGAAAAAAATTTTTAAGGTATAGGGCCATTTTATAG
This sequence comes from Crocidura indochinensis, assembly GCA_004027635.1. Lineage (NCBI taxonomy): Eukaryota > Metazoa > Chordata > Mammalia > Eulipotyphla > Soricidae > Crocidura > Crocidura indochinensis. The sequence goes on from PVKC010001942.1 coordinate 1,360, forward strand.
ATTTAGGAAAAAGAATTTTCTAAAGTCATAATATTATATACAGAATGAAGCTTAAGATTTGCAGAACTTAACTCTAAAGCAATATGCACTGATTTAGAGGTAATAAAAATAAAAATAAATAGCTGAATAAAAATAAAAATAAATAGTTGAATATTTATATGACAAATTATTCAATCACATAGTATAAAAAGACTTTAGATATAAAGCATAGCATAAATAAATATATAGTTTTAAGCATATCTTCACTTAAAAACAATAACTTATTGAAGAGGCTTTCTTTGCTCCATTTAGGGTTTCTTGCTCCTTTATCAAAAATTAGGTGATTGTATGTCTGGGGAACACTTTCTGAGTATTCAAGCCTATTCCACTGATCTGAGGGCCTGTCCTTATTCCAATACCATGCTGTTTTGATAACTATTGCTTTGTAGTAAAGTTTGAAATTGGGGAAAGTAATTCCTCCCATGTTCTTTTTCCCAATGATTACTTTCGCTATTCTAGGGTGTTTATTGTTCCAAATAAATTTCAAAAGTGCCTGATCCACTTCTTTGAAGAATGTCATGGGGATCTTTAGAGGGATCGCATTAAATCTGTATAATGCCTTGGGTAGTATTGCCATTTTGATTACGTTAATCCTGCCAATCCATGAGCAGATTATATGTTTCCATTTCCACGTATCCTCTTATTTCCTGGAGCAGAGTTTTATAGTTTTCTTTCTATAGGTCCTTCACATTTTTAGTTAAGTTGATTCCAAGATATTTGAGTTTATGTGGCACTATTATGAATGGGGTTGTTTTCTTAATGTCCATTTCTTCCTTATTACTATTGGTGTATAGAAAGGCCATTGATTTTTGTGTGTTAATTTTGTAGCCTGTCACCTTGCTGTATGAGTCTGAAGCTCCCATATGATCCAACTATACCACTCCTAGGAATATACCCTAGGAACACAAAAATACATTACAAAAAAACCCTTCCTTATACCTATATTCATTGCAGCACTATTTATCATAGCCAGACTCTGGAAACAACCGAGATGCAGACGAATGGCTAAAGAAACTGTGGTACATATACACAATGGAATGTTTTGCAGCTGTCAGAAGAGATAAAATCATGAAATTTTCCTATACATGGATGTACATGGAATCTGTTATGCTGAGTGAAATAAGTCAGACACAGGGAAAAACACAGAATGGTCTCACTCATCTATGGGTTTTAAGAAAAATGAAAGATATTCTTGCAATAATAATTTTCAGACACAAAAGAGAAAAGAGCTGGAAGTTCCAGCTCTTTTCTCATGAAGCTCACCACAAAGAGTAATGATTTTAGTTAGAGAAATAACTACATTTTGAACTGTCCTAATAATGAGAATGTATGAGGGAAATGGAAAGCCTGTCTAGAGTACAGGCGGGGATTGGGTGGGGAGGAGGGAGATTTGGAACATTGGTGATGGGAACGTTGCACTGGTGATGGGTGGTGTTCTTTACTTGACTGAAACCCAAACACAATCATGTATGTAATCAAGGTGTTTAAGTAAAATATATATACAAAACAATAATTTACATTTACATTGCAAATGTGACAAGTTTGACTCTAAGAAATGTATTAATTTTACAATCTGGGGCCAGAGAGATAGCATGGAGGTAGGGCATTTGCCTTTCATGCAGAAGGTCATGGGTTCGAATCCCGGTGTCCCATATGGTCCCCCGTGCTTGCCAGGAGCAATTTCTGAGCATGGAATCAGGAATAAAGCCTGAGCACTGCCAGATGTGACCCAAAAACCAAAAAAAAAATTTTTTTTTTTACAATCTACCCACTGCTTACCCTAAGTATTTGACTAGGTAGGATTCTTGATTCTATCCCAGATTTTACAAAGAATTCTGTACATGTCTTATTCCGGACTCAGGGATCACTACTGACAGGCTTTAGAAATGTAAGACAAAAAAAGCCTAACCCTTGTACTATATGTCTGGTTCCTCTACTTGATTTTTAACCACACAGAGTTTGAGAAGATATTTCCTGGAATATAGAAGAATGAACAAATGGTAACATTGGATCATGCTATTCAGCTATTCTTGTTTGTTTGTTTTTTGACTTTATAACCTGCTAACAATGAATTTATAAAAAAATAAAAAATAAAAAAATTAAAGTGCCAAAGATCAAACTTAGACCTGCCACATGCATGTTTGTTTCGTCTCTGTGCTCTTTCTTCTCTCTCTCTCTTTCTTTCTCTCTCTCTCTTTCTTTCTCTCTCTCTCTCTCCCTCTCTCTCTCTCTCCACACCTCTCTTTCAGGCCCCCTCAATATAAGCTCTTTAATGTCAGTGTTGTATTGAGTTCCATTTTTTAGAGTAAGTTAATAGATGTTAACCATTTAAATCCAAAGGGGCCTTTCATAGTCTCTGTTGATGTGGTACTTCACCCTCCCACCATAAGATTGTTTAACCAGTTGTGTACAGAGTGCCTCTAAAAATCTTTCAAATTTTCATGTTGATCCTCACAGTGCCCTAGGAGGTGGCCATTTTTGCTTTTCCCCAGTCATCAACAGAGAGGTTTAGGAAGCTGCCCAGCTTGTTGTAAGAATGAAATAGAGCAGATAGATTCAAACCCTATCTACGTGCTTCAAGTTCACTCAGTTAAATAGACTTGTCCCAAGGTTCATGCTTGACTGTGAATTGTACCATTCTGGACAATACATGATGGGAAAACAGGAAGCAAGAAGGTTTGGTAAGAGGAGCGATTTCCCTGCACATGTCAGGTCAGGAGACACTTACTGGGTTCTGACTTCTCAGTTCCCTCTGCTGAGTGAATTGGAGACACTGTCCTGCTCTTCCTTTTGTTATGAGGGTTAAAGATGAACCTGCAGGACAGGTCTCCTAATCCTGTCTTGCTATTATAGAATCCCTCTCCCCAAACTACAATCTCATGAGTCGACACTGGACCCCATCACAAGTCCTCAGCAGGAGGTTTGTGACTTCAATGAGCAAATCTATACTTCAGACAGACCTAAGTAAAAATAAAATCCAGTTTGGGCATCAAAATGTTCTGGTAGATATTTTAAAAAGAGTGAAATAAAGCATAGTTTAAAATAAAGCATATCAGGTGATATCTTTTTTTCCAAGTCACATTGCAAATGACTTTGCTGTACCGCAAATTCTAATCCCCCAAACTCTCAAGAGAACAAGTCGTGTATGCACCAGAGGATGTTGAAGAGATAAATGTTTGTGAATATAAGGAAATTGTTTTAATGAGGAACAAAACTATCTGTGAAATTTCAAAGCAGTGCTTTACAGAGTTGTAATTATCCCAAGAGAGTCTCAGTAACATTATTAATTTGTTTGCTACTTAGCAGTGATAAAATTTGGGATCTGAGCTGCCCATTGTGTTCTGTGCACTGCCACAGATTTTATGTACTCAAGAAGACCTTTCTCACAGTCCAGTAATTAGATCCTATTGACATTGTAATCTCTGGAAATGTTCTTAATGAGCCCCAAAGACACGAATCTCAATGATAAAACCTCAAAGTAACAGTGACTCTTTAAGGAGCTTGTCGCTAAGAGAAAGCTCAAACAGGAATATCTGAAACACAGGAGAAAGCCAAAGTTAAACCAAGATTAATTAATGATTAATTAATTCTCTAAGACATTTATTAATTCTCTGAAACATTTAGGATGGAAACATTGAAGATCTGACCTTAAAGGAAAGATTGACAAAGCAATTCTAGTATATTTGGCATGTAGCATTCAAGTCTTGTTCACCCTTGGAAAATTTAGATATGAAATGAATTTTACCAAATGCATTTTCACTGATTTATAAATTTATAAACAAAAACTTGTGATCACACAAGAAATTGGAACTCAAAAAATTTAGGCATTAATGATTTCAACTGTAAGTTAAAGGCATTTTCAAAATTATATTTAATGTGCTTGGCATAATAGCTACATATACCTCATGTATATAATTTACTGGTGACTGTTAGAAGAAATTTATTAATGAATTTGGTCAAATACTAGGACAAGCTTAATGTAACAAATATAATGATATATATATATATAATGACTAGTTGTTCTTAATGTGTAGGAAATAAAGTATCACTGCCATTTTTCTTCTACTTCCCTATATCATCTATAAATTCATTTTACATTTCTAATATATAATATAATATTATATATATATGTATGTGTATACATATATGTATATGTATATATATCATACTCTTTGCCTTCAAATTTGTCTTAATTGCCAGCTACATTTTTCTGGGAATTTTCCATGTTCTTTACAGGTTCTTTCTCCTGAGCAAAACTATCACATGAGAACCAGTGCCACAGAGGAAGAACTATATTGAGTTGTACACAAATGCAAACTAGGGTTAAAAAATTATAAATTCGGGGCTGGGTGGTGGCGCTGGATATAAGGTGCCTGCGCTAACCTAGGACGGACCACGGTGCGATCCCCCGGTTCCCCATATGGTCCCCGGTGCCTGCCAGGAGCGACTTCTGAGCGAATAGCCAGGAGTAACCCCTGAGCGTCACCGGGTGTGGCCCAAAAACCAAAAAAAAAATTATAAATTAATTTAAGGAGTTGTTTCTTATGGGTACAATTGTGTTAGAACTTTTTAGTTTGTTGTTAACAGGCATTTTAGATTTTCAGAAAACACAAAAAGCATGGTGAACACCAGGTGACTCGATTAGATATTGTTGTGCTTAATCTGTACACGAAAATAAGACTCTGAGGATGCAATTCAGAACCCCAATACTCATTTCCATCACTCTATCTTCTTCACTTTCCTCTTTTATTAAAGGGACTTTTAAACTCACATTGTCCTCTAGAATCTAAAACTCTTATCAACTCAGTTTTCACACCTAGGCATCCTAAAAGAGCAGAATTAATTTTGTAGGTAGTGTGATTTTTGGACTCTTTTTCATTCTAATATAATAGCTGAACAGTCTATATCACCATTCATTCATCCTGCTCTTGGTTTGAAATGCTACTTCTGATTTAAGCCAAGTTATGTATTCATTTATATTTTGGAGGCTATATTTTGCAGTGCTCAGGGCTTACTCCTGGGTCTGCTCTCAGGGATCACTCCTGCAGAACTCCGGGGACAGAAATGGGGTTTCAGGATCAAACCTGAGTCAACTAAGTGCAAGGCATGTATATAACTTTCCCACTGTACTATTACCCTATCCAGTAAGTTTATTTAAAATTGAACTTTTTTTCTAAGTGCTATATTCTATGCAACTGACCTATTTGTCCTTTCTGCCCTAAAACCAGAACTTAGCATTTCCACTCCAATAGACTAGCAAAAATGTGATTTTAAAATCAATCTTGATACCTGACACAGAAAATCTTTCCTTGTTCTGTATAATTTTTCTAATTGTGATTAGAAAAATTCCTTGTAATTCCTTGTAATTTCAGGAATACTATTTCAGGATTCATGAGGAAAAACAACAGCTGCTGATATTTTGATTGAAAGATTGATCTGGAAGGGGTTTGAGATAGATAGATCAGTGAGTAAAGATATTTTGCCTTGCATACAACCAATTTGGATCTGGAGAGATCCCTGGGTACACAGCCAGTAGTAAACTCTGAGCAAGTGTGGCCCAAACACTAAAAAAGTATATAATAATAATCTGGAAAGAATTAAAGGTTTTATGACAAAAATCAGAGAGATAGTATAAAGGGTAAGATCCTTGTTTTGCATGAAGCCTACTCCAGTTCAATTCCCAGCACTGCATGTGGTTCCCTGAGCACCACCAAGGGTCACCCTTGAGCAATGTCAGGCTTTGCACAAACTTCCTACCTCCCGGGGCCGGGCGGTGGCGCTGGAGGGTAAGGTGCTTGCCTTGCCTGCGCTAACCTAGGACTGACCGGGGTTCGATCCCCTGGTTCCCATATGGTCCCGCCGTGCCCGCCAGGAGCGACTTCTGAGCGAATAGCTAGGAGTAACCCCTGAGCGTCACTGGGTGTGGCCCAAAAATCAAAAAAAAACAAAAAAACAAAAAAACTTCCTATCTCCTCAAAGTTCAATGATTCAATGAAAATGAGTTCTTCCATTATGAGTATATATAACTTCCTATTGACTTCAATGATTCTCCTATCTTTTAAATAATGTTTTATAGTATTTCATAAGGTCTTGAACACAAGACTAACTATACAAAATTCAATACCCAGCACTAATAGCATTTATGTTATAGGAAAAAGAATTTACTAATAATAATATTAGTTATTTCAATAAGTTAGTTAAGATTAAATCAAATAAAAAATTTGAAGACTTGCTAAATCCTAGTGGTTTTAATATCTTGTCTGAAATTTTTTTTGTTTCTATTTGACACTCCCTATCTATTTATCTTTTTTGGTTTTCAGACCATACATTGTGATACATGAGGGCTACTCCCAGCTTGGTGCCTTGGGATTACTCCTGACAGTTTTTGAGAACTTGTTCTTGAGAGCCTCACTTTAGCCTTTCTTTGATGGGGACAGAGCACAGCAGTGGTGCTCAGAGGGCAATGTAGTGCCAAAAATCAAACCCAGGATTTCCAATACAAATCATCTGTCCCAGCTCTTTGAGCATCTCTTCACCCTAAGTCCAGTTTTTATAAATGAAGTGCTACCTTACCTTCATCCCAGCTGGCTGTGCTGTTCCTCTGTATTAAGTGAATGTTTGCTCTCAAGCCTATAACTTACTGCTAAAATAAAGGAAGGAAAGAAGTAAGGGAAGGAGGAAGGAAGGGAAGGAAGAAGGGTGGGAGGGAGGGAAAAAGGAAAGGAGGTAAAAAAAGGGAGGGATAAAAGGAGGGAGGAAGGAAGGAAAGAAGGAAAGGAAGAAAGGAGGGAGGGAGGAAGGGAGGGAGGGAGAGGGAAGGAGGGAGGGAAAGAAGAGAATGAAGGGACAAGGGGAGAAAGGGAAGAATTGAAGAAGGGAGGGAGGGAGGGATGGAAGTAGGGAGGGAGGGAGTTCATTAATAAACACATAGCCTTGTCAGCAGTTAACATGACTTCATTAAAGTAGCCCAGGGCAGCTCCTATGGGATGTGACTAAATGAATTCCAGGACCTTCATGTTGACTCCAGAGACAGCCACTGTCACCGTGAACTGTGACCTCCCAGTGTGTGTTCACTGCATTGAGCAGAAAGAAGCATACCCTTTACTTCTCTTCCTACCATGTATATTCCTAACTGATGAGAAAGCTATCCTTTCAGGTTGCCAGATCTTACTAGTAGTAAGGAACAAATATGATAAGATGGGAGTGTCAGTGCACCTCTCTTGGCCTCAATAAATGCAAATCAATCTCTGGTCCTTCTTTTATGTGACCATATCCCCATATTTTGTTAGAAGAGAGTCCCCCTTGATGCTCAAAATGGTCTACTCTTGTGTCCAAAACACCCACAAAGCCTCGTTCTAGTTCTCTCAGTGCTTCAGCTCTGTCTCATGGTTTGTTTGCCCCATTCTGAGCGGTGAGTGTTTGGACAACTAAGGATCCCATTCTTTTTTATTTTTTAATAATTTCTTTATTTAAACACCATGATTACAAGCATAATTGTAGTTGGATTTCAGTCATAAGAAAAACAACCCCCCGCTTCACCAGGCAACCTTCCTATTACCAATGCCCCATCTCTTCCCTCCCCACACCCCACCTGTATATGAGAGAGGCTTTCTACATCCCTCACTCACTGACATTGTTATGTTAGTTCTCAGCATAATTATTTCTCTAACTGCACTCCCCACTCTTTGCGATGAGCCTCATATCTTGAGCTGGTCCCTCTGGCCCTTATCTCTGGGAATTATTTTAATTTTTCTTAAAGCCCATAGATGAATGAGACTATTCTGTGTGTGTCTCTCTCCCTCTGACTAATTTCACTCAGCATAATAGATTCCATGTACATCCATGTATAGGAAAATTTCATGACTTCATCTCTCCTGATGGCTGCATAATATTCCATTGTATATATGTACCACAGTTTCTTTAGCCATTCATCTGTTGAAGGACATCTTGGTTGTTTCCAGAGTCTGGCTATTGTAAATAGTGCTGCGATGAATATAGGTGTGAGGAAGGGATTTTTGTATTGGATTTTTGTGTTTCTTGGTTATATCCCAAGGAGTGGTATAGCTGGGTCAAATAGGAGCTCAATTTCCAGTTTTTGGAGGAATTTCCATATTGTTTTCCATAAGGCCTAGACTAGATGGCATTCCACCAGCAATGAATGAGAGTTCCCTTTCTCCTCACATCACTGCCAGTACTGATTCTTCTTGTTCTTTGTGATGTGTGCCAGTCTTTTTGTGGCATGAAATGGTACCTCATTGTTGTTTTGATTTACATCTCCCTGATGATTAGTAATGTGGAGCATTTTTTCATGTGCTTTTTGGCCATTTGTATTTCTTCTTTGTCAAAGTGCCTGTTCATTTTTTTCTCTCCATTTTTTGATGGGGTTATATGTTTTTTCTTGTTAAGTTCTGTCAGTACCTTGTATATCTTAGATATTAGCTCCTAATCTGATGAGTATTTGGTGAATAGCTTTTCCCATTCTGTAGGTGACTTTTGTATCCTAGGTATTATTTTAAGGATCCCATTCCTGTAGTTCACTTTCATACATTGCTATTCCCTTCCTCTGACCTTCAGTAGACCTCTTGCTTTGCTTTGCTTTGTTTATCACTCCTTACTGTTACCTGCTGTCCTGGGCTCTTCCAAGCTTCTCTCCTCAATACAGGCTTTTGCCCTGCTGGAAGACTCTGCCTGGTCTGGCAGAGCTGCTCTATCTAGGAGGCCTGTTAAAATGGAGGGATAAGGCAAATATTGATTTCCCACCATTGAGAATTCTCATCTTGCTTTCTTGATTGTCTTGGGATTCCACAAAGTAGCAACAGCCACCCAGTGCTATGAACACTACAACAGGTCATTATCCAAGGCAAGTCTCACAGCCAAGACCAGGGTCATGGGAGTAGAAGTAGAGGGGATAGAGTGAAAGATCATAAACACCATGGGGCACAAACCTCACCTGCTAATTTCATCTTCTCTTTGTTCAGTCATTCATTCATTTATTCCAGAGCCTTTACCAGCTTCTCTAAGTGACCCCTATTCTGCCAGGCTCTGAGGATAGAGAGAGTTTTTGCAGTGCTTATAAGACTGTCTAAGATTGATTCTCAAAGATTAGCACCTTTAGTGGATGGAATATTAATTTTTTCAGAGGCCACAAATAGACCAAGGCAGTAATAGATTTTCTGCCATTTTTATCATTTCCACAAAAATTTCTCCCTGTTGCTCAGGATAGTCTATTAATATTTCTCTCCCCACAAAGGATAACCTAAATATAGAAAGAAAACTTAAAGTTCATCTTCAGTATTTATACAGGTTGGAAGGTACAGACAGAAATGAGGTGACTCTGGGCTCAGTGCTTAGATGGAACCTGGGTCTCCTGCATGAAAAACAAGTGCTTTAGCCTATTAAGCTTCTCCTCTGGCCCTCAGTTTAACTAGACAAATATTTGGGTTTTTTGAGGGGGCCACAACCAGCAGAGCTTAGGGATTACTCCTGGCTCTGTGCTCAGAAATTACTCCTTGTGGGTTTGGTGAACCATATGGGATGCTAGGAATCAAACCCGGTTGGCTGCATGCAAGACAAATGCCCTACTTGCCATGCTATTTTTCAAGCTCCAGCAGCTAAGTATTTTTAAGCCTTTGACCCCAAGTTGTTTCTTTGCTTAAAAGAATAAATGACTGCATGTACCTTCAAATTCTAACCCATACAAATGACATAGTCCTAAAGCCCAAAAGAAAAACCTCTTTAAAAATGACTAAAGATTTCACTGTGCATATATTGTTTTTTTTTCCAGGATTGGGATAGGTTGCATTGGGATCCCAGACTTTCATAAAGAGGGGTTGGGAAATAGAGTTGGGCCTTCATTTCTCACAAAAGGGCACAATGCGAAGCACATCTGTGAACATTGCATAATTTGTTATGTTCTTCAAAGAGGTGGGTTTTTGTTAGACACAAACCAAAGCTATTTGGTAGTGTCACCAATGATCTCTATTCAGGACCAGAAAAGAAATTGGCCTTAGAAGAGTGAAAGGAGAGTAAATTTTTCTTTAAAAATTCGATACAGATTATCACTTCAAAATGCAGGAGGGAATTTTACAAGTGACAGTGCACTGATTAGCTTTCCAATGGGCACCCAGTCCTTTATGGGACACATACTAGCAATGGTCAACTGTGACCAATGTGGTTTATTACTCCTCCAGAAGAGTTGAACTGAAATTACCCATCTAATTTAATTGAAAAATGTTGGGTGAACTTGAACTGTTTCATGGACATGAATGACCAGAGAATTTCTTTGATAAGACATTAAAGGCTGAATATGGTAACTCACTCTCTCTAATACAATCATTTGATATAATCATTTCTTTAGTTCATTTGCATATCTTTCATATATTTTTAACCTCTTCTGGTGACAGCCTACATGAAAAACAGGAAGGGATTTCTATACCCCAACATTATAAAAAAAAAAAAAGGAGGGGTTTCCCTTGTATTAAAAAGAGAAATCTTCATATTGTAGTTCAATATTTGGGACAGTTTTTAGGTAGTTAATGCTTTTCAGAGGGGCATTATTTCAGAAAAATAAACATATAGCCTTAAACATTGGTAAAATTTCAAAAACTGTGTTCCATGTGATAAGCCCACAATTATTTTTTAACTACTCTCTTCTGATTTCATTGCTTGAGGAAAAAAGGGGACAGCAGGCAGTTTGGTCCCAGGATGTTACCATTCTCCTTTGCATTTCCCTGTGTGCTGGACAGTAGAAATTCTCACTGGTGGCATCTCAGTGAAACACAGATGACGACTTTGTCAGCCCTGTGGCACACAGCGTGGCATCAGAGGCTAAGGCTCCTTCTCTGTGAATGCCTTGCTAAGATAACTTAGCTAATATAACTTCCGCCCTATTCCCTATTACTAATGTTAAGGGATAATTTAAATAGATGACTATTTCTTAAAGCATTTAAATATTTGCTTTTCAAACTTGGGCACACAAATGCCCAGATAGAATCTCCAAAAATAAATGACAAAATCACCCTTCATGTTACTAGTGACTCTTTAAATGGAATTTTTCATTGAAACTTTGTCACTAAAACAGAAAGGCCTTTTGGTTGTGCCCATACAAGCATAATAAATGGTATATGTTTGTGATACTGAATGACTCTCGCCCATATGCTGCACTGCAAAGCTACATGAATGAGGCATTTACCGAATCAGGCCCACCACATTAAACAGAAAAACAATCTTTATTCATGGTAACTTATCAGTTTCAATTAATCAACCTTAACAATGGAAATTCTGATGTGTTCAAGCAACTTGAAAGCAATAGGTCATCTCCAGGGCAGCCATGTTGTGTCTTTGTGCCTAAGGTTTCCAACAAAGCCACATCTCCAATAAATATACATACATATACATATGTACATGTGCAATATCCATACCAATGGATGGGACAGGGAGGCCCTGTTGTGCCAGGAAAAAATACATGTTTGTTGCTTATGATGTTTGTCATAGCCCACATAGCTATTCTCCTTCAACTATTACTTTTGGAGCTCTGCAAGTTTGAACAAAAGAAAAGAAATTTCCATTGGATGACCATCCTTTCAGTTTCTGTGCTGCTATGTGAATAGCTTTGTACAAACCATTCCAGTGGTTTTGAAAGGGGGTAACCATTGGTTTGATTTGGTTACACGGTTTAGTAAAGCGCTCCCTCCCACTGCCTTAGGGTCTGTGAAAGGTCTGTGACCTGTTTAGAACTGCCAAGTGAAATGTCATGTCGCCCCTCCCAAATGGGAGTCTCTGCATTCATTTGATCAGTATAAAAAATGATTGGGGATGGCGAGATCAGTGCTTTTGAATTGCAATTTATAGCAGTTTACAAAAATGCACATTGTTGGAAAAGAAAACATGGAAGTGTTTTTTCTAAATTGCATTACCTGTGAAATGTCATTAGTTTTTTTTTTTTTAAGGATATTCACACCCCTCTTTTTTTTATTATATAGGAGACTTATTTCAGCTGTGGAAAAACAGCATCTTATAAGATGATAATTTTTTTTAGCTTGTGTTTTGGTCTTACTGGCAGAATTAAGTAAAGCAATGGGTCAGAATTCTTGGTATGCACATAATTTGCTACCATTTCCCTTTATCAGTTTTCTAAGAAGGTTTTGCTAATGAATTACCTTGGCAGAAGAGCCCAATTACCTTCCCAGATTATAAAAGAAGTTCATTTATTGGCAAAACTTAGCTGATTTCAAAAGCCCCTAAATTGACCACTTCTCAGTTCTTCCATCCAAGAGTTTGCTTCCTTGTCAAATAAATACTTTCTACGCCATGGTTTCCACACACTCAACAAGATCTGAGAAGTGTTCATTTTTTTTTTCACAAATCTTATAAAAGAACATATGGACTTTATTCCCTAAAGTTGGTGGAGGGGGGAGAGTACGATAAAGGCTGCTCAAGTTCATAGAGGCTTAATACAGCCACTTGGAACTCTGGAGTGCAGAAAAAAATGCCCTCTGTGCTATGTCCAGGAATCCTGAAAACTTCATTCCCTCCCCTTAAATGGTGGATGGGATTGGATATGATTTTTGAAATTTTTTTCTTATACCAAGCAAAGTTACCTGGAGAAAAGTTACCCTGAGCATTCCTGGTTGACACTTTCAAAAGTCCTGGCCTAATGTCCATACCCTCGAACTCCACTTTGAACCTCCCCACCATAGAAAGCTGAAGTTGTCACGTTTTTATCTCTGTTCATGTTAAGCCTGGGAATGACAGCGGGCCCTGTGTTCCCCATCCCACCGCCCAGCCCTCAGAGGCCACATTAACACTTACCAGTGACCAAAGACTGCCAGGCTTTGTAGCCTTCTCCACGCCCCCTGGCTTTCACTGGGATTATCTCGGGGCCTTTGTTCCCCTTCAAAGCTGGAACATGGAAGCCCATGTTGTGGTTGTCTCAGACCCCCAAGGCTTCTGCTTCTCTGGCTAGTGACACCCCAGGTGAATGTCTCCCCATGAAGAACAGAGAGCCAAGCCTGGTGTGGAGATTTGGGAAGGGGGTTGTCAGTAAACATCTGCAGGTCCCCACTTTTTAACCTTCCCACTCTACCCTCTACCAATTTGTTACTTCTTCTCACTCATAATTTTCTATTTCCTATAGATTATAAAAAATATGTTTCAACCTTATGGACATTCCTAGACCCAAACTGGCTAGTTGTTCCTTTTCTGGAACCTTTTACCAGAATTAAAAGATTCTTTTACTTACCTCTAAGAAGGGAGCACTCAGCAGAAGGTCCCAGGCATCTAGGACCACATCTGTCCTTTTTAGGAGTTTCTAGAAATTTCTCTGACTTCTGGGACCTTTCTTCTAATGCTATCCCATAAGAAAGCTGAGCTATTTTCAAGACCCAGGAGGAGGAAGGTGCCCTCTGACTTACAGCCCCCCATTCTGGTCCCTGTACCCACTAGGAGGAATGCTGAGAGCCACAAGAGGGCCGGGAAGTAGAGAACGTTTAACAAATGATACCTCTGTTCTTCTTGGCATATTTTCAGTGATGACATCAAAAGTCACCTTCACCATAGAGCCCAGTACAGGGAAACTGGTCCAGAGCATCCCAGTGAGCACTGTGGGGGGAATTCTCAATGCAGAGAGTCCGCCAAAGCCAGAGAACATCCCTGTGAATGACGATGATGATGATGACGACGATGAAGGTGCGTATAAACTATTCTGAGTAGAACTGAACCCTGCACTGCACTGCACTGCACTGCACAGAAAATGGACCCTTGTCCTCTTGGCCTTTCCTGGTCAGAGAGATGGTTTCCTGCTGCCTGAATCACCTGGACCCATCCAGACCCCACCCTACAGCCCCAGGGTACCCTGGGACAGGACCCCTCTTCCATTCTGGGGCACAGCTGGCTGTGCAGCTGGAGCTAAATTCACAAACCTGGAGAGACCACCCCAGCCATTCTGGGGCTTCCCAGCCCTTCACCCCGGACCTAGAAGAAAGAGCCATAAGCTTCAGTTTACAAAATTGGAGCCCTTAAACTTGTTTCCCTTGCTCCCTCTAACTCCAAACCCAACTGACTGTCCTCCCTGCCCCGGGCAAAGCAAACAACTTGAATAGCATTTAAATTTCCCTCTAGGGAGGTCCTAGGGCTACCCAGCTGGAGCTTAAAAGCTATAGACAAGTCTAATAAGAGTTTTTCTTTCTACCAAGCTTCAAGACTTAGTCCTTTGCCTAGTTCTTTCTGGAATGGCAGGCACCTTTGAACAGAAGGTCAGTTTGCCAAATCCAACTCCTGTGCGCAATGTTCTTGCTAACTACCAATTAGACCCTGGGCCTACCCCTGAAGCAGAATCGGCTGTGGATTACAAATGTCTAAAGCTTTTCTGTGTGAAGGAATGTAACTCTAGTCACTGTCACATAAAGTTAATAGAGCCCAGTGCAAAAGAAAGCCAGAAAGGCAATTGACTTGTGCGTAAAAAGCACAAGCTTTGCCTGGAAAGGGCTGTGTTCATTCCAACAGGAGTACATGGGGTGGCATAGTGCCGCAGAGCATTATTCGAGCTTCATCTACTATGCACTATATGCCACCGTCTCCAAAAGAGTGTTGCCCTAGAAACTTGTTTTAAATCTGCTGCTATATATCAACACCTTGTTTTAGCAGTCCTTGGCTGAATTACAGTTACACAGTTTGGCGCTTCTTTCAAATTTCCTCCCATCAGTTTGGCTAAAGAAAGGAATTTTTCTCCTTTAGAAATGAATTGGCTTAATTAGTAAGTAGATTAATGGCAATTGCTGGTGAGTTGGTTTCCAGCAGAGTTTCACCAGAGAGGGTTAATCGGAGTCAGGTTTGGAATCTTTCCCAGAACTGGCTGCCAGCCATTTCCACCAACCAATCAACCCTACAAGAAACGGAGGAAATGAAATAGAATTTATATTCTCTGAGCTATTATCCCAGACGGAAATACCTCGGAAGCAGGCCCCTGGTTGGGCACAGCACATACTGTTTCCGAATTTTAATCGAATTCTTGAAAGTTTCGCCTTCAAGATTTATCTGGGTACCACAGAAAAATTTTCCATGGCCCCAGTGAACATCTCCTCTGAATATTGAGGTAAAGCTCTAGGAAAGTCTGAGGCTCTGTAGAAAGTCTATTTCATATTTCAGGTTTAGAGAAGTTGCAAAAACTTCCCAAATCTCTCCTGAAATCTTATATCCTCCAGTAAAACTTTTTTTCCCTCAAAAGTTGGGTTGCACATATTTCAGTCTTTCCACTTAATTTTTTCATAGTGATAAAAAAAATGCATTCATAGTTTAACTTGCAGCTGCATTAGTCCTGCAAAAAAAAAAAAAATCCCTGCTGAGAAATGTATATAATAGGAAAAACAGATCGGCTGGACAGCAATGTAATTAATGCCAGAAAGGGCTGAGGCCGGTTTCATAGTTTGTCTTTTGAGGATATCAAGACGAGACCTGGTGAAAAATGACGCATGCTTTTAGCATTTCAGAAAGCTGGCAACTGGCAGCGCTTTCCCCTTTTTTCTTTGACTTTCTGCCTCAGAACAAAGAAGTCGGCAGAACTAGCTAGGTTGTAATGAGTTCTATGTCCCTAGCACATTAAGTGCATCATGGAAACATATTGTATCGAAATAGTTTGGAGGAGAATACTGGGGATGAAAGAGAATGGGTGCTTTGATCAGCGCCCTGGGGTCCTGAGCGCGCACAGACTGGCTTGCAAGGAGTTATTCAGCTCCAGCTAGACACACTTACAACACCATTCAAAGAAATTTGCATATCTGTAATTTATCACATTGGTTCGGAACATTTTTGCAAGGTAAATAAAAGTTGGCTGAATAAAAAAAAATCAATCATCGCAGATAGAGAGGGATCGGTGAAGTCAGTCTTTCCATGAAAAAAAAATATATATGTCCGTAAAACATGACGATTTAGAGGCTGACTTTAATTGAAAGTGTCCTCTGAGCAACAGGTTATGTGCTGACAAAGACAAGAGTAGCTACAATGTCTTCACGTTTTTGACTTTAGGGGAGCGATTTGCAGTTTCCCACTAGAATAAAGGCAGAAAGTTGAATGAGATGTGTGTGGCTGTAACCAGCCCACGACATGCAGAGAAAAATTAGCACACATTTTGGAAAGACATGAAAGATGGCCCCCTTTCCATGGCATCTGTAAGTATAAGGTTAAAACTTGTTTCTTCTGTTAATTTCATCTCCAGGTCCTGACACAGAGTTTAGAAGCTCCAGCAGATGAAATATCTTATCCTGGTCAAAAAAGAAAACTGGCTTTCCAATGCGCCCCCATGAGAACAAGAGAAAATTTAACAGGCAGGCATTGTTCTGAGTTTTTAGCTCAGTTAAACAGCAAACAAGAGTCTTCAACTTGACCTTGGAAAAGCTATGTGCCTGCAGATAATCTATCAAACAACACTGGATGACAATGATATATTTCAAAGTAGTGTCAGATGAAAAGATTGATAAATTTGCTGCTGCAAAGAGAAAACTTTGGAAACTGGCTACAGGCAATTGAGCGGATGGCCTCCACTGCCACCTCTGCTGTCCTTGCCACTTCATTCTTTCTCCCTCCCCACCCCGAGACCCCCCTCCCATCGCCTTGGGGCCGCTCGGTGGAAGTGGGCCAGTAAATCAGCACTGTAATATTTCTTAAGAGGCATGGAAAAGCTGTGAACGGTCCTCATATTAAACGCAAGATTTCTTAGCTTTCGTGGGGAACAAAAGTCATAGCAAGACATCTTTATGGCCAATTCAGTCAAGGGCACATCTCTGCTTCCCTCCGCAGAAAGGTCAGTGTCGTTGTGTTTGGTCCACCGAGGGGGTATTTTCATACTGAACACTCAGCCGGCTGTCCCTGTCATACCCTCGCCATTGGGGAGCGCGCACTAGCCACGGTTATTAGGCACGTTCTACACCTGCAAAATATACCGACTTCTAAGACTTTTAAGTCCCACCCCCATTCTCCTGACCACCCCCTTCCTCTGCTAAACTTTGACAACACAATTCAAACCCTGGATGAAAGCTGGGGGAGTGGCGGGGGAGAAGGGGTGGTTCAGCTAGAGTCTTGTGGCGCCTATTGAACAACCCTCAAAGAATTGGAGCGTCAAGTATGTTTTCAAAAGCGGGGGTGGGGGGGACTTCCAAATAATTGCTGGAAGGCAACCACGCTCTTGTCTTTGCTACAAACGCTCATTGTTGCACTGGAAGCGAACATTTACGCACCAGTCTTAGGTATGAAGCTGCAACCAGGCGTCTCCAACAAGTACCCTGTAAAATGGTTAACCTTTGTAGGTACCATGTCACCGACCAGAGTCAAATGAAAAACTTCCCTGAATTACAAGAAACGGCCCACAAGGTCCTCCTCTCCTTTTTTTTTAACCCCCCCCCCAACATTATTGTTCCCACTCCACAGGCTTTCCTTACTAGTTTTCATACGAAAACTCCTAGAAATGTCTACTGGCTAACCTTATCCCCCGATAACCAGTTCTATAGGTTTACACTCCAATGACAAGTGACCAAACTCTTTTTAGGGGCGATCCAAACGAGAAAGGAACTAAAGGTGGGGCTGCGGTGCTCGGCCTTGAAGAACACTCCTCACACTAGAAGTTATTCCGAAGGTTGTACTTGCAGAAAAGAGAAGGACCCCAGTTCTATTGATCTGAGACTGTGAAAGTAGCCAACTTTCTCTCCAGCCACTTAGACCAGGTTTTGGAGCGGGGGCAAGTGACCTATCTGACAGCGTTGGAAAGAGTGGGGGGCAGGGGAAACGGGAGGCTTTCTCTAACCCATAAAGTGGTGTCCAGTCTGAACCTTTGTCCGGTCCTTCCTCCCCAATTGCAAAGAGCTGGGAGATAAGTTCCCAGAAAGGCAAAACGCAGGAGCGCCAGCACACCGTGGGGTTCCGGAACACGCGCACAGGTGATACACACTTACAAGCCCTACAAGGCAGGAAGGGAGTGCTGCTCGCGGGCGGAGACCCCTAAATTTCTTCCTTGGCATCTGGGAGGGCATCCATATCGCTCCGGGCCACCGCCGACCAAAGCGTCAGCGCCTCTCCAAAGGTGTGTGCGCAACAGATTGTTTGGACCAAGTGCCCATTCCTCTGGAAATAGTTGGCAGGAATCTGCAGGTATCAGCCAAGGGCCAAGACACTCCCACCCCTCATCCCCAAGATTAGATCCCCTGGGTTCCCTTAAAAAGTAGGAACTGGCTTAAAAACCCGAGAATCCGCTACCGTCGCCTTTCGCGCTGGCACCTCTACCCAAAGGCAAAACCAGCTCGCCACAGCCTGCGCCCCCAGGGCCCTCCACAGGCGGGTCCCCTAGGTCTTCCCGCCCCACCATGGAGTTTCAATGCCGGAGTCTTCCTCCTAGAAGCTTGGGGTCCCAGGCCCTGACCTCCGGATGGAGGTTGGTTCCCCTCTCGGCTCGCCGCGTCCCGGAGCCCCTCTTGGAGACTTCCATGCGCAAAGTTAGCGGAACTGCGGAGAGCCAGGCGCCCGGAGCCACTTCCAACCTCGGGGGTCTACAGACAGCGCCCAAGCCCGGGCTGCCCAGGGGGCTGTGGCAGGGCCGCCCCCGCCGGAGTCTCCTGCGACTCCTCCCCGGCGCCCCCGAGCCCCGAGAATTGCGGGCAGCGGGCGGGGCGCATGCGCGCCTCCGGCCAGGTCCCTCCCCAGCCCGGCGAGTTTGGGGAAAGTTTGGCGAGGTTTGCCTGGGCAGCGGCGGGCGTCTCCCAAACCCCGCCGCCCCGAGGAGGCAGCCAGACGACCCCCCGGAGTCCCGGGAGCCGTCCCGGCGGGGGCCCGAGGGCTGAAAAGCGGCAGAAGGTGGGGAGGGGGCCTTTTGTGTGTGGCACAGGGTGTCACTTGCGCACAAAACGCAGCCGCGCGCTGCGCCGCCGCCTCGGCCTCCTGGGCTGCACCTCCTTCTCCGAGGCGCTTCATTACAGCCGAGCCCTTCCCCCGCCTCCCCCCAGCCCCGGCCTTTGTTCGGCTTGAAAGTATTGCTGTGAATTAAAAGAAATGACAATATTTTCTATCTGCTTGAAAGTCCAAGAGAAGAGCCCTTGAGCTTGGCAAAAATCAGGCAAATCATTCATCATGCCACCCCGCACCTGTGGTCTTGGCATTGAAAACCCTCCAGACCTATTCCTATTAAACTTAATTATTCCCCCCAAAGCACACAATGGTTGAAATGGAGCAGGTTGGAGTCTGTTTATTGGTGCTAAATGTTTTTCTGAAGATCTTCTGAATCTCATTGTTGGCTCGTTGTTTGAGGCTGCCCTCTTTCTTTCAGACTGGAGCAGCCTTGGACTTTTCAATTTTCAATCGTAACATCTGCTTAATCGTACGGATCAAAATATGGAGACACAAAACATATGTAATGGTTGATTTGTTAAATCCTGGTAATGAGTTATTAACAAGGGAAAACAATAGGCCGGGATGGTGAGAGCCTTATGGTAACAGAGTCACTTTATGTGACGCCTGGCGTTTCCCTTCTTGATAAATGGAACTAAGGTCTGAGCGCCAGGTGATGCAAGAAAATCAATGTCTTTAGGGGCCAGCACGGAGACTTTTTTTTTCTATGTGAAAAATTAGGAGACATAAAATTTAATTGGCTGATCAGGAGAGGGGGGCCCAGTGGTCTTAAGTTTAATTGCCAGTAGGCTTAGCAAGAGAGACAAAACAAGGCTTGGCCCTGTTTGTTTGCTGCGCCCAGCCTCAAGTCCAAGTGTATCATTGAAAATGTGTTTTATTATAACACATGTCATGCTTTACAGTTCCCATATTGTGTAAAGACAATAGTTAATGGTACATTAAAGACAGGCAAACCATGCCAACACGTCTTGGAGACATTGTAAGGGCCTCTCTCTTTGCTTGCTTTAGGCAGCTGCAGCTCAGGACCCAGAAACACAAAAAAAGAACAAGTTTGAAATACCAGGTGCATCCGAGAGAACCACGACAGGGATTGATATGTTATAGCCCAGGACATGAACCTAGCAATAAAGATATCATTTCGATTGTCTGCGGCTTCCACGGCCTGTAAAGCTGGGAGGCCCTAGGCTGCCTGTTTGCTGGCAGAGCCGTCTCTCCCTGCCTTTCCCCATCTCCCTGGGCCAAATCCGAACACCTGTTGGCCCGACCCCCACATCCCATCGTGGGAATCGCTTCGACCCGTGGTTCCAGATCTCAAACATGCAATTGGTTGCAGAATTATTTAGGACTATTCCCACAGGCTGCAGAAGGCTTTGGAAAGGCAGTGGGTGGGGAGGGCGAGGGTGAGAGGGAGGGCCCCAAGCGCTTCCCAGAGAGGTTGGCCAGCCAGCACTCACTCAACTGGTGTTTGTTCAACCTCGCAGCTGGTACTCGGTGCCATCGCAAAGGCCCATTAATGGAAATGGGATGAGTTTATGGATTTAAGAGGCTTCACACCCTCTCCATGGAGGGGCGTTAATCCTGGTTCTGGCAGACGAGCAGTCCTGGGAATCCCCCAAAGTCGATTTCACAGAGGTTCCAACCAGGCTCTTTTATGCATCCCTGCTGCCCAACCTCAGGGGGGTAGGGGGCCTTTCTGACTTTCCCACCCACATCTACCTCTTGGGACCCACAGCCTTACAAATGCAACCTAGAGGCTTGTTAGTTCATAGTCTGTCCCCTCCTGGGAAAAGAAGAGGTTCTCAAGGGTGGGGGTGCCACAGCCCAGAGGGGTCCCCAAGGTGGGCTAGTGGCCCCCCTTCTCCTCCTCTGACCTCTGACCTGTCCCCACCATTCCACTTCACCTGCTCACACAATTGGCTGATGGAAAACCCAGGGAAGAAAACGTTCCAGGCTCTGAGAATAGAAAGTCACCTTTGTATGGCCTATAGCATCTTCTAAGGAAATGACAGACTGTTGCCCAGAAATTTCTGGGTGCGGAGCTGGAGAGGAGATGTACTTTCCTTGAAGAGAGTCTTTGGCCTTCTCATACTAGGGACAATTTCAGTCTGAGGCTGACCAGCAAGGTGGCGCTGAGGAGGCTGAACTCAACCTAAATCTGGTACTTATTGGTGTTGGGAGAGAGGATGGAATACCATCAGAACCCGCAGTGCTCTCAGATCCACCCCCCCCCCAAACCCACTCCCTGATCTCTATAGGCTAGTGATGGAGTTTGGACCTCTGGGAAAGAGTTTAGTCAATTCTGTCAAGAGAGAACCCTCAAGTGCACCTTATTTGGTGTTATTTTATAGCTTCTTTATTATGCACCATGGACAGGGGCAGCTAGGGAGGACTTGAAACTGGTTCCCCCTGGTGGTCCCAGGCTCCGGGGCGATGCATGTTCAAAAGGGCAAAAAATGGTCCTCCACCGACATCCAGAAGTTTGGCTAACTTGATTCTTTTCAAACTACTGAATTTATAAGCTGAAAGCAAAACCATCAGCTCAGAAGAATTACTGAATACCTGTCACTCAAATTGCCTCTCGGCGATCTGTCTCCCAGTGCCAGACTGTTGGGGCTGATCCCAAATCTCCTTGGCCAAGGGGGCTCCAGCCTGATGCTGGGGAGAAGAAGCTCGCTCATCCAACCGCGCTGGGTTGCCCACTCTACCGCCAAAGGAGGCGCTGAACTGCTAGGTTTGTTCTGCTTTTCCTGCGGCAACCCCCCTCCCCAAAAAAGAACTGCTACACTAGAATGAATGGATTATGAGTAAATAAAAAGAAACTGTCAGTCTCTTTGAAGGTTGTGTTTAAAGGGACTTGCCAAGTCAGGGCAGAAGAATGACAAGATAGAGACCCTGGTGTTTTACACGCTCTGCCCGGCTCTTCCGCTTCATCGGCACCGCACTAAAGGAAGTGTTGAAGCATTGACTCACACCAAAAAAGTGGCACGCAAAATAAAAGGTGCCAGATCACAATGATTGTAGTGTTTTAACTGCGGAGCGCCCCAACATCCGATCCAATGGAGACGCGGGTCCCCAGAGTCCAAGCAAATGGTCCAGTACTGAGAGAATGTCTAAGTTGCCGCCCGCCCAACATTTGACTTTCTAATGAATGTAATGAGATTACATGCCTGATAGAAGCATTTGTGCCCAAGCAACTTTCGTGTTTAATGAGGCCCTAATACAGGACAAAATCGAATTATTTTCTCTCTTTTCCCAAATTCTGTCTACAGTGTGAAATCCCTACTTTTATTTTTTTTCCCAGGGGAGATCTTGGGGAAAGATTGAGAAGGCTTAAAAGGGGCAGGAGGGTCATCGGCCAAGGGCTGGCCGGGAGCTTTGCGACCCAGAATTGGGGCGAGTCTGACCAGGCCGTGCTTGCAGGGTCGGCTTTCGGCCTTGCTTTAATTGTTCTTGGATCACGTCCATGGCCCCCGCTGCGCGCGGGGAACCCCTCGGTGGGTCTGAAAGTAGGTTAAAGCAATTAGCATGCTGCCAACACATTGTTCTTCAGATGACTGGCAAGGAGGTGGGGGGGGGGAGGCGATGGAGGTAGGTGGTTGCACCTTGGTTGACCAGGTGGTTGTCAGAGGGGTGGACCGCGGCACCCATGGCTCAGCGCGCAGAATTTGGTCCTCGGTACCAGGAATATTAACGCACACGCCAGCGCCCAGATTTCAAGTGTCGCGCGCCTGGGCATCCGCCCGGGCTAACGGTGCCCAGGTGCTCACCGACCCGTCGCCAGAGCTCTCACACGGAGATCCCGGCCGCTCCGTCGAACCTCTGTTTTTCACTAGGGGGCAGCCCTGCGCCCTCCGCCACGCTCGCCCAACCCAGCCCAGTCCAGCCTGCAGGCTCTAGAGATTCCAGTGCAAGCAGAAAATTCGTTGGAGGAAGGGACAGATGGGAGGGGGCTGGGGAGCCCTTCTTAAAAGACCTTGGATTTTTGTGGGGAGGCATTCTGGGAGACTTTCAGAGTGGAGGCCTGAGCTCCATGACCCGGAGGCTTTAAATACAGAGGGTGGGCCTCAAGGCAACTTGCAAAGAAACCCTTTACTCCGAGTTGGGGGAAGCAGAAAGACCCCAAACTAGCCCTCCCCCACCCGCTCCCTCTCTCCACCCCATTTCTACCAAACATCTGAGGTTTGCTTCACCGGGGATGAGTGACAGATGAGGGGACCTTAGTAAGTCAAACGCGTTCCGTGCCTTAGTGATCCCATCTGGAAAATGGGAATATGCGATGTGCTTTGTCACACAAGAGCTTTGGAGGTTAAAGTGAAAAGACAAGTGATTTACTATTTAAGGCTGAAAATGCTGACAAGGGTGCTCTAACCCACGACCTGCCAACTTAAGCTTTATTTTGTTTTGGGAGTTTTTTTTCTCTAGGTAACTACTTGGTTTTTTTTTTTATTTATTTATTGTTTCTTTAACTTTTGTTCCTTCGGCTCAGGTTGGGCTTTGGGTTTCTGCTTTTCTTAACTCATTTACGGTAAAACACACACACACACACACACTACTTCCCATTGTGTATTAGACTTAAATAACTTTAGCAAAGGTGTCCATACCATTTATTAACATGACTCAAAAGTAAAACATTATCTGGCAATAAATTAGAGCGAAGTTTTCCGGCCAGGGTTCTTCCAACAATGCAAAATTCGGCGGAAGGTGCTGGGGAAGGGGGGAGTCAAAAACTATTGCATATATATTTTTTAACCAAAGAAAATCAAGATAAATTATATAAATTATATATATAAGAGAGATCGCTTAAATCCTTAACTCGACAGGATAATAAATAAATAAGTTGATTGCCATTAGAAAACATGTGATTCTTAAATTACATTATTATAGGTATTTTACACGTGCAAATGCACAAGTCAAGCTGGGGGTGAATGAGGGGGTGGGGTGGGGGGCTCCGGGATGGAGCGGAACGGGGCTCAGGACACAAACTCCAAAGGCGGTTCGTTCTCTATGTTGTTGAAGGAGGATTTGCTGTTGAGTTTTCTGGGGTCCTCTGGGGTCCACACTTTGGCTGTCCGGATAATGTTTTGTTCTTTGAGTTGTTTTTCATCAGTCCAAGAGAGGGAGTGACCAGCCAGCGGAGGGAGGCCATAATCCGGGTCGCTGGGGGAGGGAGAGCCTGGAGTGGTAGGTAGAAGAAAACAAATCATGAGTGGTCAGATCCAACCTCAATGCACCCCCAGGGGGACTCCTAGATTCCCTTGAAGGATCCCAGGGGCTGCCAGCTTGGAACAGCGCCCCGGGCGAGGGGAGGAAGTCACGGTCAAAGTGGGACAAGCGAACCCACCGGTGCCCAAGAGGGCTCCACCCAACCCCACCATCCATCCCCTCTGGGGGGGTGGGGCGCACCGAGCCCATCTTCCAGTCCCGTCTCCCCGGGCCGCCCGGAGGATGCACTTACGGGTGCCCCGATGGCAGATGATGACCTTCTGCGCCTGGCTGCCCGGGCTATCCATGCCCAGGCGCCCACCGCCGCCGCCCGCACCACCGCCCGCGCCTCCACCGCGCAGAGGCAGGTCCGCCTGCACCAGCTCGCTGAGAAAGTTGATGTAGCCGATGGCCAGGCGCAGCGTGTCCACCTTGGAGAGGCGCTTCTCGTAGGGCAGCGTGGGGATGTGCGAGCGCAGTCCCTCGAAGGCGTCGTTGATGGACTGCATGCGCCGCCGCTCGCGCACGTTGGCCGCCTGCCGCAGCTGCTGCAGCTCCGCCTCGGAGCGCACCCGCCGTCGCCGCCGCGCCGCTGCAGCAGCAGCCGCCGCCGCTGCAGCCGCTGCAGCCCCGCTCAGACCGCGCAACCGGGCCCCGGGGGGCAGCACGGAAGCCGAGGCGGCGCGCGCGTAGGCGAGGCAGGCGGGCGGCGAACCCGGAGAGTAAGGGAAGCCGCCGGGGGGTACCCCCGTGCCGCAGCAGTAATCGCTGTTGCCGGAGTCTTCGGGTTCTCCCGGGGCCCCCGAGGGCAGCGGGGCGGCCGAGGGCGCGGGCGGCAGCAGCAGGCACGCCCCGTCCCGGTAGCAGTACTCCTGCAGCTGGTGGCTGAGCAGTTCCACCTCGGCCGGCTCGTCCCCCAGCAACTCCTCGGCGTCCTCCAGCGGATCCCTGGAGGACTGGTCGGTGAAGAAGTCCTCCTCGTCGAAGTAGGGGGACGGGAAGGCGTCCAGGCCCCCGGGGAAGTGCTCCAGCAGCACGGCGTCCATGCTCTCTCTGCGCCGTGGCCCGGGGAGCCACCGAGGGCCCGGGGCGTCTCTGGCCAAGTTGGGAGTTGAGGTTCTGGCAGCTTCGGCAATGCCCACCCCGGTCCTTTCCTGCTGGCTCGTGTGCCGGAGGTCGTGAGGCTGCCGCCCCTTCTACCCCCGGCCTCCCTCGCCCGCCCCTCCCCGGGCCTCCCTGGAGAGCCCGCGGCCGCTGCGCTCTTGGCGGGCGCCCGCACTGCACCGGGAGGGCTGCGGGCTGCCTCTCTGCAGCCGAGGGTCGGCACGCGAGGATTCTTATAACTACATCCACAGGCGCGTGCCAGGGACCCGCGGCGCCAGCCAATCACGGAGTGCGGGGCGCGGCGGGGAGGAGGCGTGGGGCCCAGCGGCGGCCCCCGACCTCGCTGAGGCTTTTCCTTCCGTCTAGAGTCCCGGGGTGAAGAGGAGGCGGAGCCCTCGCGGTCCCCGAGGCTGCGACAATGCCTCGGCTGGCGATACCTGCTGGTGCGGGCGGCTCTCGGGGCACCTGCAGCGCGTGGCACCCGCCGCCTGCCAGCGCGCGCGCGCTGCGCACCGCCCTGCCCTCGGTGCGCATTTTGGGCAGCCGCGCGCGGCGTCTTTGCGCCGCCAGTCCGGGTTCCAAGGCTGCGCACCGGCGGCCTAAAGGGCTGGTTACAGATGGGGTGAGGGGTTGGGGTTCGCTCGCCCTCTTGGCGAGCGTGGAGCGGGCTGGAACAGGCTGGGGAGCTCTCCTAACAGGCCAGCCGCTGAAGTCTAGGTTATGGGTCAGTTACTCAGACTCAGCGAGCGAACGAACGGGTCTCCAGTTTGGGTTTCTTTGGGGTCGTCTGTGCTATTATCAGACCTCTCCAGAACTCTTCAAAGTTTGCGCAGTTGGCAAGGAGGCTGGGAAGACAGCGCGGCCCAGTTTCCAAGGAAGCTGTGAGCTGGGCCTGGGCAGGGTGGGAGGAGGTGTACTTGGAGGCAAAGAATTGGGGCGCACCCGTGGAACGGTACCGGACGACAGGTTTCTCGTCCCCTCGCTAACGCGCTGGCAGGAAGAGCTGCGCCCGCAGGAGCACCGCGGAGAGCAAACCCTGACTCTAGGGTTCTGAGCAATAAAACCGGGTACAAAAGAAATCCATTTATTCGTCTGCTGTGGTGCAGTGGAGAAGGAGGACCGGGAAGTGAAAGGGTAGAGCGCGAGCGGATTTCAAAGCCAGAACCTCGTCGTCCTTCTTACTGGCCATGGGGACCATCCCCGTTTGTGTGTGTGTGTGTGTGTGTGTGTGTGTGTGTGTGTGTGTGTGTGTCCTTGGCTTTACTTTCTCAACCCTTGAAAATGAAAGACCAAACACAACACTTTGGTGTTCCACCTTGTGCTACTCTTTATCACATGGTGCTTGCAACTCACCTCGAATTCCTGCGTTTCCGAGTAACAAAATGGCTTTTTCAAGGTCGGGGTGATGATTTCTGAGCGGAGCGGCCCAGGGCCAGACAGCAGGCCAGGAATCCAGGAGACACAAGACCTACTTGGACCTTGGTCTTCCTGAACCAGCTGCTTCCTTCTGATGAACGCATGTCACTCCTTAGAGAGACTTCTAACGGCGGCGGCTCAGAGGACCATCAAATGTCAAATGCGTGCAGCGGCTTCAACTCACATTTAGCCATGACGCTTTAGTTTTCTGAATTCTGAAATCCCTAAGTTAAGCAAATCAGATGGATGTAAGATTAAAGCCTGGGGAGCCCAGATCGAGAGCACAGCTCTGGGAGGGCCTTTGACTTGCAAGTGGCCCGCCCAGGTTCCATCCCTGCCATCCCATATTGTGCCTTGGAGCCCAGCTAGAAGTGATTCCTGAGCCAAAATCAGTAGTAACCCCTGTGACCTTCTCCCAAAAAAGACTAGAAAGTTGGAGATGACAGTTACTCTGTTTGAACCCACCCCCCCACACCCAAACTCCAGAAAAACCTTACCTAGTTCTTGCCCAGGCAGGTTTTTCACCTGTTCTGTCAGTGCCTCTTTGTAGTGGGGTGCTTCTCCCTAAATTCCTGCTAACTGGGACTTCTGTATCCCTGCCAGCAGAGCAGTTTGCTGCATTTAACCTTCCGGTTCTCAGCTTGCAGGAGAGAAAAGGCCTGAGTGGAGAGGGAGGGGGTGTGGCACGCGGGGGATGTCAAAACTGCACAAATGACTAGTGGTCACCAAGATGGATGGGTTGGTTTGAGGGCCAAGAATTCACCCAGAGCCTCCCAAGTCTCCCCTGGCCCTCACTTCATAGTTAAGGACCTCTCTCTCTCTCTCTCTCTCTCTCTCTCTCTCTCTCTCTCTCTCTCTCTCTCTCTCTCTCTCTCTCTCGGCAGTCTTGGGGTCTATGAAGCCTATGAAGATTCTGATCAAGAGGCTAAGAAGCCTGCTTGGATGAATGCCTGAGAGGGGACAGGGGGTGGTAAATAATGGAACAAAGTCAGTAAGTGTGTATGGCCTCTAGTTTTGTGCTTCTCTATAACCAGCTATGCCAGAAATCCACCTTGTTAGGATTGATTAGTGTGTGAGTCCAGCGGTTTTCATGGGAATTACAGGGGGCAGTTGTGTGAATGTGAAGTGTGGGGGTTACTGCTGAAAAAGGACACTTTTCCTTTCCTGATGAGGACTGTCTGGACAGCTTTGGGGCT
Source organism: Crocidura indochinensis (assembly GCA_004027635.1). NCBI lineage: Eukaryota > Metazoa > Chordata > Mammalia > Eulipotyphla > Soricidae > Crocidura > Crocidura indochinensis. The sequence continues at coordinate 29,202 of PVKC010001942.1, forward strand.
GCAGACTGAGGGAAAAGGGTCTATGATACCAGCATCCTCTTTTTCTTAAGAGAAATACTGGTTGTCTGTAGACTGGATCCATTGCCAGGGAGGGTTAGATCTTCAGGATCAGATACTGGGATACTGGTGAGGGCATGAGCGTGCACGTGTGCACACTTACACACACACACAGAGAGAGAGAGCATACACACTTTGTTCTTGAGTAAGACATGATTATCCTTTTCTCTCTTAAAAGGAAGAAAGCCTTCACCGCTAATAAAGGCCATTTTCTCTGGGTCACTGGAGGTCACTGCAGCAGAGATCACTGGCTGCCCCTCATCCTGGAAGCAACAGGCTGTCTGAGTTGCTGGCTAGCCTGAGCCTCACTCAGGGCCAGGGCAGGAGGCCCTGACTTTCCTTCTGTTCCCCCACCTCACCCAAACCCAGTCCTGGATGCTGTGAGCAGAGGAGGACTTGGAGAGGAGACAGGTAAAAACAACGCATTTTTGTTAACTTTACATAGAGAGACCGAGCTGGCTTCCTCTCTCTGTTCCAGGGAGAGGTGCCCCTAAGATTATAAAGAGCCCAGACCTGATCACAGAGGGATAGCCCATCCCCACAGTGGAGAGTGAAGGCATTGAGTTCTTTTTTAGTGCTATTTCCTGGCCAGAATATAAGAGGTTCCCCCTAAATGTTTCAAGGAATCTCGGAGTTAACTGTGGTCCTGGCCTGGTGGCCCCACAGACTGTGGGAGAGCCCTGCATCACCTTCCAGGTCCTCATTTGCTGGTAAGTGGGGGAAGCACAAGGAAGCCTCAATAACAGCTCCTCCTTCCCACCTTCTTTGGTCCTGCAGGAACCCAAAACACGGAAGCCATAACCTGTGAGGCATCCTTAGAGCCCCCAACTGTGGATGTTGAGTCACAATATTAGGCCCATCTCCCAACCTGAATAAAAGTTGTGTCTGTTCCCCATGAGCCCCACTGTGGCCTTCCCTGACTCATTTCCAGAGGTCAAGTCAGATCCTCTCAGGCTCTGAGTCCCCTTCCTTTTCCTCTTTCTACTCCCCTCAACTAGTGATGCCTTCCTTCTCCCCACTTGAGTGCCCTGCCAAGCCTATCAAACCCCTCCTTCTCCTGAGACTCTAAGCAAAGGATTTAGGAAGACAGTTGTCATGGGTTAATGGCCTTGGAGTCCAATAAGTAAGCCCAGTTATTTCCCTAAAGTCACCAACAGATGACTGTTAGTCCCAATCCAATGGTTTTGGAGCTGAGTGCAGTGAGCCTACTCCTGCTGTTGGTCATATACTATGTGTGTGTGTGTGTGTGTGTGTGTGTGTGTGTGTGTGTGTATGTGTGTGTTAAATAGTGTATGTTGGTGTGTGATATGGCCCATTCAGGCCCAGTTCTGGACTGGTCCAAATGACCCTGCAGCAACTTCTTAGCCTTATTCTCAACTCTCCAAAGTCTGACATCACTGCCTATGCTGCAACCCCTCCTGGTGTGCAGGGCCAGGAACCACCATGTGGGACCCTTCCCTGCCTGAAACCTAGCATTCAAGGAGGCACGTGGGACCAGAAGTTTCTCTGATCAGTAAAGATGACTGATGATTCTCACCCTCAGGAGGTTCTGCTAGTCCAGCTTGCAGAGTGATGGTCCCAGGTGGTGCCACTACTGGCCAGCAGGCCATTCCTTAGGCCAGCCTACCAGCCTCTTCATGTACTCCCAAGGGCGCACTGTTCTCTCTCTCTCTCTCTCTCTCTCTCTCTCTCTCTCTCTCTCTCTGTCTGTCTCTGTCTGTCTCTCTCTCTCTCTTCTTACCCTGCAAGTCTCTCTCTTGCTCTTTGCTTGCTCCCTTCACCCTAGTGCTCCTGGTCACTTGTCTCAGCATCTTGATTGAGTTGGAAGATTCAACACCCCTACTGTAAAACCAGGTCAGAAGGAGCCAGTCAGCTGTAACTGCTAGAGTCTAGGGATGGAGCATCTTGCAGGCCCTGTGGATGTGTTATCATTTGCCATCATTATCTCACAGCTTAAGGGCATCCTTATTTCTTTGGGGGGATGCACAGCCAGCAGAGCTCACTCAGGGATTGCTCTTGGCAGACTCAAGGGAATGATATGGGGGTGCCAGGGGTTAAAGTCAGGTTGGTCATATGCAAGACATATGCAAGACCTTCCTTGCTATGCTCTCACTATGTCACAGGGTATTTTATTTCAACCCAAGACCAATGAGGTCAAGCCACATGCCAGCCCAAGGGTAAGTGTGAGAAGCATTCAAGGTCAGTGCCAGCTTTGGCTGGCCCTGCAGTTGACAGTCATGTATCTCTTTGTATTCTTCCATTGCCCTCCACTTAAGGGAGCTCTGCATTTGTGCTATAATCTGGTGATTGGAAGCAGGAGATTTGGCCCATACTTGGTTGTGCTCAGGCTTCATCTACTCCTGGTGGGGCTCAGGGAACTGGATGGGTGCCAGAGATCAAGCCCCATCAGCATTATTCAACATAAGTGCCTTTGGGGCTGGAGAGATGGTACCATGGAGAAGACGCTTGCCTTGCCAACCTGGGGTTAATCCCTGGTCTCCTATATGGTCCCCAAAGTCCCCCCCCCCACCACCACCAGGGGTAATCTCTGAGCACAGAGCCAGGAGTAAGTCAACAGATGTGGGCCTTTCCTCAAAAAATAAAACAAAAAGAAACAAAAACATCTTAAGCCCTGGACTACCTCTCTGGCCCTGACTATGATTTTCACATAGATTAAATCCCTTCTTTCTAAACTAGTCTTGGAAGACAAACTAGGTAGACAGATTATTTGCAAATGGAAACAGGCAATTCTAGTGGAAACAGGCTCTTCCTTGCCTTCTCACTAGACACTTTCATTTAGAGGCTGCTCATCCCTAAACAAACAAACAAACAAACCTAGAAGAGTCTAGGAGATGGCCCACAGGGCTCAACCAGGCTTTGCCTATGAAAGCCCCAGGTTCAATACCCAGCTCTGCCTGGGTCCCTGAGCCTTGCCAGATATGGCCCCAAAGGGAGAAAAGAAAAGAAGATCTGAACCCTATTCTATTCAGGATGATGGTGTACAGAGACACAAAACTTCTTGAAACTCAGAAAAAGGCCCAACACTTGGCACCTGGCCTCCTTCCTTCTGACTTTACATTTTTTTTTCTTCCTTGTTAAATATTAAGCTTTTGAGAAGAAACACCGAAATGCTGATATAATTTTGCAAATAAGTATTTTCTGGCACACCAAGGTCTACTGGTTGGAAAGCAAAGCCTCGGGAGCTGTGTCCTTCAGCCTGGCCATTCCAAAGAGTGTTTGAGTTTCACTAATGTCAACATACATCAGCTGTATCTTGGCCTTCCTCGTGGGGCCTGAGGTTGGAATGGAGTGAAATTAAAAGAGGAACTTTGGACCTTTCCCAGTTCGCTTCTTTTCAATTTCTCCTGTGTTTATTATGTTATACCTATCTGTGGGGTCTTCATAAATTTTTATTTGGGAGGCTCCCAAGCAGTGTTTGGGAAACCGCAGGAGACCCACTGGGTGAATAGATCAATGCAGGTGCCTGAAGAAATGGTGCCCTTAGGTGCTCAATGGCCTTCATGGCTGCATTATTGATGCAGAGGAACCAGGTGGTGGCAAGCCAGGTGAAGCCAGGCAAGCCAAGAAAATATGTGCTTTACCCCTGCATGAGCTCTCTGACCCCTGTCAATGACCTCCCCCATCAATGACTGCCAAAATGACTTGTGGCACATTCACCAGAGAGGTTTAGTCATACAAAAATGGGGGTGAGGATATGGTTCAAGAGCGGAGCCCTTGTTTTGTCCTTGCATGTGTGAGGCCCTGGGTTTGATCCCAGCAACAAGAATGATTAGCTCTCCTCCACCCTTTGGGCCAGAGAGTTAGCTGCAACAGCTGGAGCAGGGCCAGGAAGATAGTATAGAGAGCCAGGGTAAGGTGCTTACAGGGCATGAAGAGATCTTGGTTGGATCTCTAAGCACAGAGCCAGGAATAAACCCTGGCTGATTTTTATTGCGATTATTCGGTAAGCAAATAATCACGAATACTGTGATATTTGAAGGCCAGCCGTGGACCACAAAATGTTGTATGGAGGGCCGCAAATGGTCCACGGGCCGCGAGTTTGAGACCCCTGTCCTAAATCCTTCAACAGAAACAGTCTAACTCTGCAATTTTTTTTTAACTCTGCAATTTTATCAAACTTTCAAGTCACCAAATTTGTTTCAAGATCTATAAATCTTGGGCTACACAACACCTCAATATTTTATGATGTATCACCCCAGAAGTATCATAGAAAATCTGATGGAAAAGTTACTAATAGAAAAATTACTCGTGGAAAAATTGATGATAATTTACCAAATTCAGTGAGATTAAACAGTAATACAGAAGGCTCCACGAGTACCACCATAGCCCAGTAAATCCTTAGATACTGACTTTAGTAATCATGGCGAGATGTAACAATTATTTCAAATTGACCTTTATTTATTTAAGTTTTGATCATTCTGTTTGCTTTTGCATTATAACAAGCATTATGAAGTCAATATATTTGTGCCTGTATGGGGGCAGGCTAGGGTTTTAAGTATTGGGGACACTGGTAAAGGGAAGGTCACATTGGTGGTGGGATTGGTATCTGATTATTTAATGCCTGAAATAACTGTACCATAAACAACTTGGTAAATCATTTTGTTATGATAAAAATGAAAGGGAAGGGGCCAAAGAGATAGCATGGAGGTAAGGTATTTGCCTTTCATGCAGAAGGTCATTAGTTCGAATTCCAGCATCCCATATGGTCCCCTGGGCATGCCAGGAGCGATTTCTGAGCATGGAGCCAGGAGTAACCCTGAGCACTGCCTGGTGTGACCCAAAAACCAAACCCCCCCCCCAAAAAAAAGAAAGGGAAAAGAGACTATTGGAGATATTCAGCTGGTTCTCTTGCCTTTTGAGGCTGGGTGTTGGGACCACCCAGGAGTTGCTTTGTTCTCTGGCCTGGGGGAGAGACCTAAGGTGTTCCCTGGCCAGCTGAAGAGGCTTCAGGATCCAAAATGTCCATGCCTTTGTCACCTATGTTATTTTCTCATGTTATGATTCACCTAGGTTATGATTTCATGAATCATTCTTCCTTTCTCTTAAAGAGACTATTTTCATCCCTGCAATTTGATGGTCACAGTGTAAATCTCTCCTTAACTTCTTGTGGTACAGGTCTCTGATTTTCAGAATCCATATTCCTTTGATTACATTTCCACAAGTTCATTCTGACTTTATTTTTCTCTTTTGAGACCTTGTTTAAACCTTAAGACACTCTGGCTGGAGCCATAGCACAGCAGTTAGGGCATATGTCTTGCACACAGCTGACCTGAGCATTTCACATGGTACCCCGAGCCTGCCTGGAGCAATTTCTGAGCTCAGAGTAAAGAGTACTGAGCCTGAAGGCCTCTGTACAGGACCCCAAAACCAAGTCCCCCAAAAAGGGTTCTGACAGCATGCTCTGGGCCATCTGAACACCTTAGGAGTGGGTTATGCCTTTGAACTAGAAGACTGCATCTGCCTATACATTTGTGGTGAGATTGTGGGCATTGGAGTTCAAGAGATAGTTTGGGAGCAAAAGCACTTGCTTTGCATATAGCTACTGTGAACTTGATTCAAATTTCTGGCACTGTATTTGGTCCCCTGAACACAGCCTGGGTTCACGCCTAAGCCACAGAATCAGAAATAGCCCCTGAGCACTTCCTGGGTGTGACCTAAACCCCCACCTCTAGTCCAAAGGTGACATATATTAACAGTGATACTTTATGTTTGCAGCTATCCAGTTCAGTCATATTCTACTTGGTCATAGAATAGGCTGAAATGGTGGCTCATGAAAGCTTTCATTGGTTGACATTCTAAGTAAAGGGAAGAGATTCTATAGAGGGGTATATGCTATGATATATGCATGCATTAATATGTGTATATAAATATATACATAGCCCAGAGCTAAGCTTAGCATAATATATCAAATATACAAGTTTGGGGACCAGACAGAAACTGAAACACACACTTTGCCTGCAAGAGAACCTAGTTTTGATGTCCAATGCTTCACAATGTTTCAAGTTCTGCCAAGAACAACCCCTGAACACAGAGCTGGGAGTTTCCCCCACTGCACCCGCAGTTGTGATCCCAAAACAAAACTGAAACTTTACAAGCCTGACTTCAGGTAGAAGGTGGAGATGGAGAGGGAAAGGCACAGGTCTGTGGGACGGATATTGGATCATCAACTTTGTAACTGTGAATTTGTGCTGCTTAAATTAAAAAAGTAAAGGGGGAAAGGAGAAAGGAACAAGGAGAAACAGCAGCTTAAGAGAAAAAGAGACAGGGAGCTAAGAAAAGCAAATGGAAGACAGTGAGTGAGAAAGTTGCGTGTGTGCCTCACAGAGACCTAGATTCAGATCTATCTATCTGCCTCTACAATGTCTTGCTCCTGGCTGAGCTGGTTAATTGTGTTGGGATTTAACTTTTTTTTTTTTGACTAGAGAAATGGGAAGAAACAACCTTTCTAAATCCCAAGTGATCTATGGATACTTACTCTCATCTGGGCTCCTCTGCAGGTAAGGAAAACACCTAAACTAGCCTTCTCTACTTTTCCTTCCCCAAACACATCACAACCCCAAACTCCCATTGGCATCTTGTATGTGGGCCCTACATAAGTCTATAATGAAATCAATTTTAAGGCTGAATCAATAAAACAGCAAGACCTTTCACAGAACAAAGCCAGATTTGGCCTTAAGCACAGCTAGGCGTAACTCCGGAGCACAGAACCAGTAAAACCCCCTAAACACCATTGGTTGTGTCCCTAAAACAAAACCAAGGAAAAAAGGGAAATAAAATTTAGAGCTAATGGCCTCCAGAGATTTAAGAGTAGGAGTGAGCCACATCCAATGGTGTTCAGGAGTTACTCTGGTTCTGTATTGAGGAATTACTCCTGGTAGACTTGGGGAACCATATAGAATGCAGGAATTAAATCTGGGTGGGCTGCATGCAAGGCAAGAAACTTATCTGCTGTGCTGATGTCTCCAGCCCCTCTACAAAGGTTTTTGAATACACACCTCGCATTATTTGGGTTAAGGCTTGACTTCTGTAATGAGCAGGTAAAGATGGGAAGGCAGTTACAACCCAATGTTCAGATGCTCAAATGCCGGAGATTATAGGGATTAACTCTCTTGCCTTGTAGCCCACTGACCCTTGGCACTGCCAACGGTCCCCTGAGTCTCACCAGGAGTCATTCTTGAGCAAAGAACCAGGAATATTCTAAGTGCTGCTGGACTTAAATCAAACCCAAAACTCCCATAAAAGAACATAAAGTATTATGTCTCTTACCTAGTGTCCCAATCATAAGCAATCCAGGTTCTATGTCTAGGATTAAAGGGATTGGGGGTTCAGCTGGGGATCCTCCATCTAACTCTATCTTCTATCTATCTATCTATCTATCTATCTATCTATCTATCTATCTATCTATCTATCTATCTATCTATCTATCTATCTATCTACCTATCTATCTGTCTGTCTATCTGTCTGTCTGTCTATCCATCCATCCATCCATCCATCCATCCATCTATCTATCTATCTATCTATCTATCTATCTATCTATCTATCTATCTATCTATCTACTATCCATCCATCTATCCATCCATCCATCCATCTATCTATCTTATCTATCTATCTATCTATCTATCTATCTATCTATCTATCCTCTTCTAACTCTATTTTCACTGTCATGGGGGGTCCTCAACTTGCTGAACAAAGAAAGGGTACGCTCCTTCCCCTTTCAGAACTGGAAGTTATACCCAACACACTATCTTTGGTCAGAATCATGTTATCATTTGACCACACTTATTAGCTCCTTGAAGAAAGCTCACAAGAGGGGTCACACTCAGCCACACTTAGCTACTGAAAGAAGGCTGAAAGGGTACTTGAGCTGGGGGCATATAGTCCTTAAAAACTTTGATTTGGGGGCCTCAGATAAGGCACTTCTTGCAGATTGTATCTGCAATGTATCTGCCTTTATGCATTTAAAATGGCATAGAAATAAGACTCTAAGTACTACAGTGCATGCATTTCAAAGTATTTTAAAATAGTCCTTTCAAGATTTATCCTTGAATACTCGATAAACTATAGGACTATAATGGATTATGCTCATTTATTTATTTTTAATTGTTGGGAAGGTGGTAACATCTACATACAGATTAAACTCATAAAATACCACACACAAAAAAGGAGTGCTATGACTTTTAGGAAGGTAAGTAAAATACAATAGAAATTTTTTAATTTTCCCCAAAGTGTCTACTTAGCTTTTATACTGCGATCACTTCAAAACATGGGAAAGCCATTCTTTCTTTTTCATCATTATTGACAAAATTATGAACAATGTAAAAATTTTTTGAAAAAGTGAGAATAAACACTTCCTGTGAGGAGTTGATTTTATGTGTTGCTTTTATGTTCTCCCTTTAAGAAGCCTGTTTAACTCAGCCACTGGGTGAAATGCTGGAGATTCAGAAATTAGTAAAATGCAACTTTGCTTCTTAATGAGAAGCAATAGATAGCTACCTTACAGAGTAGCAAGAGCTTCCCCTTGGGGTACAGACTGGGTCAGGTCAGCATGGGGGTGAGTAGGGTTCCATACTAGAGGCAACTGGGAGACCTTGAAGACAGGAGACAAGAGGGAGTTTGAGAAAATGAGAAAAGGCAGGAAGGTGCTTGCTGATGGAAGGCTGGACCCATTGAGTGACCAGGGAGCTCTCATCCACCATGTTCCTGGATGGGGAGCCTGGGGGCCTGCAGATTCATCTCTAACAAGGCCAGGGACAAACCAGGCTTTTCAGTCTGCTCTTGCATCTGCTTCCCTCATTCTGCCTGCCCAGTCTGCCCTTGCCCCTCACAGAGCTGCCTCTGATGACCACAGAGATGTCCCACCAAGACCATGTCCTTAAAAGAAATGCTCAGTGCTCCAAATTATCCCTTTTCTGCCCTCTTAAAAAGCCCATTATTTCCAGACCATTGATCTCAGTAAGAGACCATAAAGAGGACATCTGCCCCCAAGAAGGTGTGAGCAGCACATAGCAACCAGGGCTCTCCCCAACCCCTCACTTGGTTCCCTTGTAAGGTAATACCATCCATCAACAAGCTTGGTTAGTTGGAGGCTTTTGAGGGGGCTGTATTCCCTCCTGCTTCTTGAATCTAGCCTTTGCCAGAGGTTCTGAGTGGATAAAATTTTTATTTTTCTCCTGGGAGGACATTATCCTATTTATCCACACACTCCTAATTCTATTTTCAAAGTCTTGGACCCTCCCAAGCTTGGAAACAAACACTCCAGCTTTTAGATGTAGCAAATAAGAATATAGGAATACAGTCCCCCTACAGTGCACACATGCATTAGATGTTATCTCTCTTCCATGCTCTAAAACAACAGGAGGGATTTGTGTGGTCCTTGACCTTTGGGATCCATTAAGCTTTAGGAGCACATCCCTCTTCAACAAATCTGCGCAGATTTGAGTAGAGAAAATTCAGAGACTGAAATAAAAATCATGTTATTTCCCTGAGTGTTTTACAGAAGTCACTTACAAGTTTGCACAGCTCCCCTGAGGTCAAGCTCGGGAGCAAGGCTGTTACTTCCAGCATTAACATGGCACTTCCATACCTTCTTTGGGGGAGAAGGAGTACTATTCAACTGGCTTAGGCTACTAACTACTATTAACTGAAATTACATGGTGGGGAGGAGCTTTAGTTTACTCACCTCTCCAGTCTCTGCTGGTGGTGGAAATATACCTGGAGGCAGAACAGCTGCCAAGACCTTGAGGGATTGTGATGAACAAACAGGAACATGAGCCTTGAAATCAAGGCTAGTTGTGGTTAAGCCACTGAAACCCTAAGGTTGCTCACCTCCTAGCTTATTTTATAACCTGCAATGTAACAAACTGATTTGATATGCCTGTACCTTTCATTTTGCCTCGTTGTCTAGCTATGCAGCAAATCTGTGGACTGAAGTTTGTTGGTTTCAAGTCGTGGAAAACAACTTGGGGGTTTCACTTAAACATTAAATGGGAGCAGAGTATGAGGTGCAAAATGCATGTGTTTAGAGTTAGCAGGATCTAATCAGTTCTTAGAATAACAGCAGGAATAGTCCTAGTAGAGCTAGAGCCTGAGCATTTCTTCCCGCATCCACACTCTCCTTTCCCTTTAGTTCCAGAATTCCAGAATCATAGCTGGTCACTCAAAAGAACATTTTCTAGTTACCTTTACAGCCCCAAAACAAATTTCTAACTGACAGAGCATGAGTAGAAGTGATATTCTCTTCTGAGCTCCATTTTTCATGGGGAAGAGCATCTTCTACAATGCCACTTTCCCATTTCATATTAGTTGAAGGCTGATGCAATGGCTGGAACTGGAGTTGAAACTGGAGTTGAAAGCTTCACATAGAGAGGGTAAATAACTAGGTAGAAGTATGCATATTTTGCAATTTTTTTTAGATTTTTATAGGAGTCTACATGTTTTGTTTACGGAACAGAAAAGTCAATTGTTATCTCATTTAAGCCACCACACCACATTTTAAAACCCTTTAATGCAGCAGCCTAACAATATCCTACCATATAGTTGTATCATATCAAGATGCTTGAATACTCTTTCAATTGTTTCCAAACTTCTTCTGTTCTGTTGGCATGCCTGACTCATTGTTTGTTTGTTTGTTTGTTTGTTTGTTTTGCTTTGCAGTCTTAAAGAAAATGTGGCTGCCTTACAGAAGTATTCAGTTCAGTTATGCAACAGACATTTGCTGAGACCATCTGTTCAGTGCTGGGGACAGTCATAAGCACCAGTGACAGAACAATAAATAAAAGTTTAATTCTTCATGGGACTTAAGGATTAATGAAAAGAGAGGAGAGCTTAGAGAAACATGAAACAGAAAGAGAATGGTTATTACAGCATTTGAAGGAATAAAGAACATATTAGGGCGAAGTAATAAGAGATGGTGGAAATGGAAAGGCTGGTAGGATCTACCTCAGGGAGACCTTAGAGGTTGTGGTAAAGAGTCTGACAGAGAAGAGTCCAGTCATTCCTGAGTGTATAAATAGATTTTATTGGGGCAATGGAAGAAAACACTAAAGCAAGCATGCTTGTTGATCTGTCATTCTTTTAAAATCTGTTTTATTCTCTGTGATATCACTGATTAATCCTGTGGCATATGATTATAATCTGTACATCAGTCACCAGAGTCCTCAAAATTTTCAGCAAAGGGGATCACGATCAAATGATCAAACACTCCCTTCAGAGAGGATGCTTGGATTGCCTCATGTGAATCATTGAAGCAGAAGTGCAGGCTGGAGAGACAGCAGAGGACCAAAGAGCAGTGGTAACTTGCAGACCTGAGGGCAAAGGAGGAGACAACAGTTTTGGAGCTGGTGATAACGGAAAATGTGGAGCTTAGGGCCTGCTTTTGGTGTTAGGATGATTTGTGACCTGTATACGAAAGGGTTAGGGAAGATAAGGTTTGAATCTGGTTTCTTTTTCATTTTTTAATCCCTATTTAGACACTGTCATATACGAAGTTGTTCATAGCAGAATTTTGAAACAGTGTTTCCAACACCAATCTCTTTACCAGTGCCAAATTCCCTCCATGGATGTCCCACATTTCATCTGGACTCTCAGTCTGTCTCCTTGACAGGCATGTTTTAGTTTTCTTTTGGGGGGCTCACATGCAGGCATGCTCAGGGTTTACTCTTTGCTCCTGGCAAGACTCCGGACAAGAACCATATGGGGTGCCAGGATCGGAATCCAGGTCAGCCACGCGCTGGGACAAGCATTCTCGCTGCTGTTGCATTTCCCCCCCAGACTCAGTATTTTAAGTTTGGTTATCATAGTTCGGTCTCATACTTACAGAGTTGTTGGCTCTGTGATTTAGACAGACACATGTTCCTCATCTTTATGCCAACAATGTACCTTGGGCCCCTGTCCCCAGCCCTTGTGACTCCCACCAACCTCATTTCCCTTTTGGGCTTATTTCCTTCCCTGTCCTTTTCATTTCTATAAGTTAAAATCTGGTGAGCCTATGTTATAAAAGTACACCGGGCTTGGCCCCTTTGCGCAAGAAGAAAGACCTACATGGAAAGTTTACTCCAGGAAGATCTTGAGGGGATCCCAGCCTGCTGGTTAAGGGCTCCTGTTCCTTCCAACGCCTCTTCTGTCTACTAGTCCACGCCTCCATGACCTCCCTCCAGCCTCAGCCTGGAAACTGGGTCGGGGCTTCTGGGCAGCGGTCCAGCCCACCCCCCTTCCTCAAACGAAGCCCCCACACCGAGCCCTGGAGGCTGCCGGCCCTCCCACCCCCACTGGGACCTGGATCAGCTCCGGGCTGACTGCTCTCGCCTAGGAGAACAAGGGGCCCGTGCCAGTGGTGGCTGCCGCGCGCCCCCCTTGCGCCCCCGCCTCCCTCCTGGGGTGTTTTCCTAGTAGACACCTGCAGTTCGGGCGGCCGCCGGGGTTTCCTCACACAAGGCGCTGGTACCTGAGCCCTTGACTGGTAATGCACCATAAACGGCTCCTTTCAGGCCCTTTCAGAGCTAGTGCGGGGAGGTCAGCGTGACTACAAACCTCTCTGTGTCCGCCACGTCTCCAGGGCCCCGGGTGCCTGGGCCTGCAGCCGCAGAGCGCGCCGGCCCGTGGGAATCTCAACACTTGTGCCGCGGCGCGGCCGGCGGGGCGGGCGGGGCAGGCGGGGGAGACAGACCCCCGGCCCTCCTCCTGCAGGCCTGCTCCCCTAAGCTCGCGTGCTCATTCCCGCAGCCGGGCGAGTGGAACGAATGGGTGCCAATGGGTGCCGGCGTCGTAGGACGCTCGCGGAAACCCAAATGATAGAGCTGGAGCCCTCCACTCTCGTTCCCGTTCCAATCTGGGCGCCCGGGCCCACGTCCTCTGTGTGCCCCCATAGGTGTCCCACTAGCGCCCGGTGGAGACCCTGTACCCGTTTTTCCCCACCCACAGCATCAAAAGCCTGGGCTCACCCAGGCATCGCCAGATCCGGTGTGCACAGATCTGGAGGGCCGGAATGGAGAGGCGCAGGTGGCCGCGTGGTCACCACCTGGATGGGTTGTGCCAGGGGCGCGTTTCGGGCCAGCCAGGGGACCTGAGCGTTGTCGGGGAAGGGAGTATATTTGGGCAGAAAGGAAGACGGAGCCTTTCACCCTCTTTCGGGGCCTCTGTGACCACAGCTTAGCCAAGCGGTGCTTCGACTCAGAGAGGGAGGATCCGGGACGAAAGACCTCTCCAAGATGTCCCCGAAATGCAGCGACAGCGCAAGCCCAGCTTCATTCTCCAAACCCATGCACTGGCTGCACCCAGCATCCATGCCGTTGAAGCCTGCACCCAACACCGGGTCCCCCAAGCCCATCGGGCGAACCGGGGTGGCAACCAAAGAGCCAGCTCGAGAGAATCTTTGGAAAGAGCGCGCGGCCCGGGGGCCGGTGCTGGGGCGCGGCGGGGAACCGGGGTTACCTGGGGAGCGGGGCATTGTGAGTCACGCTGGCGCTGCGAGGCCCCAGAACTAATTAAACGCCTCTTTTGGCCCAGGGAAGCCTCGCGTCCTACGGGGATGGGGGCAGGAGGGGGCGGCATGTGGGCCCGGGAATAATCGGCCCCATTCTTGCGCAGCGAGAAGTGAACAGCGGCCGCCTGAAAGGCCGTTTCAAAAGGCGACACCTGCAAGCACGACCGCTCGGGCATTGAATGGGGCCGTGCCCGGCGCCCGCCCGCTCGCTCGTACCTGGGCCGCGAGCGATTAGTGTCGGCGCGCCCGGGTGGCGACGCGCGCGGCCCGGCCGGCCGCCCGCGCTCCAAAGCCACAAGCTGCGGCGCGGCCGCTCCATGGGAATGTCGCCACTTGTGCCGCTCGCGGTCGGGAGGGGGTGCGCGGCCCTTTCAGAGACAGACACAATTAGGCAAAATGCTCAATGAACATTATAAATGATGTGCGATCGCTCTGCAGATTGCCTGGCAAATCAAATTATATGGTCGCTCGCGGGCCGTGGCCATGCGCTTTTAAAACTTAAAACAGGTATTCGCCGAGATTTTTTGTTTTGTTTTGGGTGTTGTTGTTTTGGGGCTTTTTTTGTTTTAAAGCGAGAGAGAGAGAAAGAAACCATCGACTCGGGGGATTCCGGAAAATACAACTGAAAGGGTGGGTGTTGAATATTCACGCGTCCCCTTTGTGGGAGACCGACTTCACAATGGGCGTGGGGCCGGGGGGAGTCGGGACGAGACGCATTTTTTACTGTCTTCCACTACGGTAGAGGAAGGCACCAGAAGTTTGCATTTATTACGACTCACAATTACAGTGGCACCCTCGCTTTTCTTTTAAGACTAAAATTCTCCTCGCAATGAATGACTTGAAAGCTACTGTCATTCTAATCAGATTGAAGAAACATTCTAATCAGATGGAAGTTGGCCCGGCGTGCGCTTGGGGCGGGAGGATAGAGTGATGGGGGTGGGGAGAGGCTCGGTTTCTTCCTGAAGTTGTTAACTCGGAGGGAGTTGGCTGGAGGAAGTCGGGGCGTCCTTCCTCCTCTTTGTCACAGCCCAGGCTCTGGACTTGGGTGGCACTCCAGAGCCCCGGCAGTCCGCGGGTCCCTCCGCCACGTTGCGCTCTGGGAGGAGCAGCGCGCACGGTCCCTGGCAGGACGCAGGGCGCGGCACGGTGCGCCCGGGGCAGACTTAGCAGCGGCGACGCAGGCTGGGGCACCCGAGGCTACGCTCCAGTTTGGCCCAGCGCTCCCCAGCTCGATATTCTCGGAGGAGAAAGGGGCAGCAGGAGGTGCCCAGATTGCGCAAGACCCCCGCCGAGGCCAGGAGCCGCGCCGCCACAGGCCAGGGCTGTCCCCGCGGTGGAGCAGCGACTCGTCTTCGACAAAAGGGGGCAAGCAAGCGGCTGGACGGTCGCTGCTCACCTCCCTCCCGCTCCGTTTCGATTTTCTACTCTTCTGGGTTTCGGCTAATTGGGTCGTTGGGAGGGGTCCAGAAGTGAGGATCCCGGAGACAGTTGGCGCGGGGCCGGCTGTGGAAAGGCCATCAGAAAGCGCAGTGGGAAATGGGGTTGTGACCCGCCAGTGTCATCGAATCTATGTGGCTTAAGCTGGAGTACTGGGCGCCAGCGGGATGGTCCTGGAATGGAAAAGTGGGAATAAGCATCACCGGGGTACGGTTGGTTATCGATGGGATATTTTGTTACTAAAGGAGATGTGTTGTTGTTGTTGTTGTTGTTGTGTGTTGTTCATTGAAGTTAGAGCCATCCACAAACCTCAGGACTTCTTGAAAAACTCTTTAAGGACAAATTGTAGAACTGCAGAACTGAGAGAGAATCACTCTCCCACCTGTCATCTCGTTCCTGGCATAGGAGTCAGACAAGGCGGCCAGGGAAGATCCTCTCTTTGCTTCCTGGCGCGCAGAGCTCCTTGGAGCCATGAATACAGAGTTCAACCAATGTACTGGACGTGTGTGTTCTTGAATTCAGAGGGAGGCAGTCTCCACTAAACTGACTTTTTCCAACTCTAGACCTCCAAAACTTTCTACTAGTGCAAGTAATCACTATTTCATTGAGAAATAACTTGTTTGTGGACCTCCCTGAATGGTGCTCAGGGATTAGTCCTGGCTGGTTCAAGTGCTTTGTGGGCTGCGGGAGTCGCTCCTGGGACTATGCAGTCCTGGAGATCAAATTCGAGGCTCCTGTGTAAAAAACGAGTGTTCCAGGCCTCTCAGCCACCCCACCCCCGCCCACACAAAGAACTTGCCTTTA